>ONZH01000328.1:0-154615 GCA_900303285.1 Rhinella marina
CCCCTTCTCCTCCATCATTGTCTTCACACCCCTTCTCCTCCTTAGGGTCAGTTCCCTCATAGTCTTCACAACCCTTCTCCTCCATCATCGTCTTCACACGTAAAGTAGAAGCGTTCAGCAGGCACATAGAGTTGAGTGGAGCAGCAGCACACATATGTCATAGCCATCCCACTCCAACATGGGAATAGAAACCCCCTTCTCCTCCATTAGGGTCGTTCCATCATCATCTTCACACCCCTTCTCCTCATTAGGGTCAGTTCCATCATCATCTTCACACCCCCTTTCTCCTCCATTAGGGTCAGTTCCATCATCAATCTTCAACCCCCTCCTCATCTTCCTCCATTAGGGTCAGTTCCTTCACACCCCCTTCTCCTCCATTAGGGTCAGTTCCCTCATCATCTTCACACCCCTTCTCCTCCATTAGGGTCAGTTCCTTCATCGGTCTTCACACGCCCCTTCTCCTCCATTCGGGTCAGTTCCATCATCACTTCAGCAGTTCCATTCTTCCATTATCGGGTCAGTTCACCATCTTCTTCACACCCCCTTCTCCTCCATTAGGGTCAGTTCCTCATCGTCTTCACACCCCCTTCTCCTCATCATCGGTCTTCACACCCCCCTTCTCCTCCATTAGGGTCAGTTCCCTCATCGTCTTCACACCCCTTCTCCTCCATTAGGGTCAGTTCCCTCATCGTCTTCAACACCCTTCTCCTCCATTCGTCTTCACACCCCCTTCTCCTCCATTAGGGTCAGTTCCCTCATCGTCTTCACACCCCTTCTCCTCCATTATTCCGTCTTCACACCCCTTCTCCTCCATCATCGTCCCATCGTCTTCACACCCCTTCTCCTCCATCATTGTCTTCACACCCCCTTCTCCTCCATTAGGGTCAGTTCCCTCATAGTCTTCACAACCCTTCTCCTCCATCATCGTCTTCACACCCTTCTCCTCCATTAGGGTCAGTTCCTTCATGTCTTCTCATCCACCCCCTTCTTCCTCCATTAGGGTCAGTTCCACATCATCTTTTGCACACCATCTTCTTCTCCTCCATTAGGGTCAGTTCCCCTCATCATCGTCAGTTCCATCATCCTTCACTTCTCTCCATTAGGGTCAGTTCCATCATCTTCTCACACCCCTCTCCCTCCATTTCAGTTCCCCCATCTTCTTCCAACCCCCTCTCCTCCATTCGGTCAGTTCCATCATCATCTTCACACCACCTTCTCTCCATTCGGGTCAGTTCCCTCATCTCCTTTACACACCCCCTTCTCCTCCATTAGGGTCAGTTCCATCATCATCTTTACACCCCTTCTCTCCATTCGGGTCAGTTCCATCATCATCTTCACACCCCCTTCTCCTCCATTAGGGTCAGTCCATCATCATTCTTCACATCCCCTTTCTCCTCCATTAGGGTCAGTTCCATCGTTTTGCACACCCCTTCTCCTCATTAGGGTCAGTTCTCATCGTCTTCACGCCCCTTCTCCTCCATTACGGGTCAGGTTCCTCATCATCTTCACACCCCCTTCTCCTCCATTCAGGTCAGTTCCCTCATCGTCTTCACACCCCCTTCTCCTCCATTAGGGTCAGTTCCATCATCATCTTCCACCCCCTTCTCCTCCATTAGGGTCAGTTCCCTCATCAACTTCTGCACACCCCTTCTCCTTCATTAGGGTTAGTTCCATCATCATCTTCACACCCCTTCTCTCTCCATTAGGGTCAGTTCATCATCATCTTCACCCCCCTTTCTCCTCATCATCCTTCCACCTTCCAACCCCTTCTCCTCCATTAGGCGTCAGTTCCTCATCTTTTGCACAACCCCTTCTCCTCCATTAGGGTCAGTTCCTTCATCGTTCTTCACACCCCTTCTCCTCCATTAGGGTCAGTTCCATCATCGTCTTCACACCCCTTCCATCTCCTTCACCCCTTCTCCTCCATTGGGTCAGTTCCTTCATTCATCTTCTCATCACTTCCTCCCCCTTCTCCTCCATTAGGGTCAGTTCCATCATCATCTTCACACCCCCTTCTCCTCCATTAGGTCGTCAGTTCCCTCATCAGCTTCATCTTCTCTCTCCATTAGGGTCAGTTCCCTCTCCTCTCAGTCTCACACCCTTCTCATTCCCCCTTCCCTCCATTAGGGTCAGTTTCCATCACTTCTTCTCCTCCATTTAGGGTCAGTTCTCATCGTCTTCACACCCCCTTTTCTCCTCCATTAGGGTCAGTTCCATTCATCTTCTGCGCACCCCCTTCTCCTCCCATCCATTAGGGTCAGTTCCTTCATTCTCCTGTCAGTTCATCACCCCTTCTCCTCCATTAGGGTCAGTTCCATTCATCATCTTCACACCCCCTTTCTCCTTCATTAGGGTCAGTTCCATCATCTTCACATCCCCTTCTCCTCCATTAGGGTCAGTTCATCATCTCTTCACACCCCCTTTCTCCTCCATTAGGGTCAGTTCCATCATCTTCTGCGCAACAGCACCCCTTCTCCTCCATTAGGCTCAGTTCCCTCATCTTCTGTGCACCCCTTCTCCTCCATTAGGGTCAGTTCCCTCATCTTCTTGCACCCCTTTTCCCCATTAGGCGTCAGTTCCATCATCTTCTGCGCACCCCCTTCTCCTCCATTAGGGTCAGTTCATCATCTTCACACCCCCCTTCTCCTCCATTAGGGTCAGTTCCCTCATCTTTTGCACACCCCTTCTCCTCCATTAGGGTCAGTTCCTTCATCGTCTTCACGCCCCCTTCTCCTCCATTACGGTCAGTTCCATCATCATCTTCACACCCCCTTCTCCTCCAATTCAGGTCAGTTCCATCATCTTCTTCACACCCTCTTCTCCTCCATTAGGGTCAGTTCCCTCATCATCTTCACACCCCCCTTCTCCTCCATTAGGGTCAGTTCCCTCATCATCTTCTGCACACCCTCTTCTCCTCCATTAGGGTCCGTTCCCTCATCGTCTTCACACCCCTTCTCCTCCATTAGGGACAGTTCCCTCATCGTCTTCACACCCCCCCTTTCTCTCCATTAGGGTCAGTTCCATCATCTTCTGCGCACCCCCTTCTCCTCCATTAGGGTCAGTTCCCTCATCGTCTTCACACCCCTTTTCTCCTCCATTAGGGGTCAGTTCCATCATTTTCTGCGCACCCCTTCCTCCTCCATTAGGGTCAGTTCTTCATTGTCTTCACACCCCCTTCTCCTCCATTAGGGTCAGTTTCCTCATCTTCTGTGCACCCCCTTCTCCTCATTAGGGTCAGTTTCCTCATCTTCTGTGCACCCCCTTCTCCTCCATTAGGGTCAGTTTCTTCATTGTCTTCACACCCCCTTCTCCTCCATTAGGGTCAGTTCCATCATCTTCACACCCCTTCTCCTCCATTAGGGTCAGTTCCATCATCTTCTGCGCACCCCTTCTCCTCCATTAGGGTCAGTTCCATCATCATCTTCACACCCCTTTCTCCTCCATTAGGCGTCAGTTTCCTTCATCTTCTGCGCACCCCCTTCTCCTCCATTAGGGTCAGTTCCTTCATCTTCACACCCCCTTCTCCTCCATTAGGGTCAGTTCCTTCATCTTCTGCGCACCCCCTTCTCCTCCATTAGGGTCAGTTCCTTCATCTTCTGCGCACCCCCTTCTCCTCCATTAGGGTCAGTTCCATTATCTTCTGCGCACCCCCTTGCCCTCCTGTAGAATCAGTTCCATCTGAATAAAGAAGGATCATGAGGCCACATAAGTCGATGAGTAGCTCACCGTAAAAACCAGAAGCAAAAATGATTTGACAAAAGTAAGAATGACATATGAATATGCTTGGTGCCGAGCCAGAATCTCGACGGTGACATAACCTTGACTTGTACAACTGGTCAGAACAACAAACAGCTGCAAAAACAGTCCTGCCTAAAACGAAGGTTAGTCAAACAGGAAGACTTCCCACTGTAGGCTACGTTACAGTGTGCAAATAATCTCCGAAAAGGAAAATACACAGGGCTGTTAGCGCTAGGCAACTGAAAGCCACAAATGAGGATTCATGAACTTCTGAGCAGATGAATCATGTTCACGCTGTCATTAGAAAACCATCTACAGATCATCAGCATCTGAGAATGTATGTAGAACCGCTGCTCTCACCCCGGAGAACACGGGTCTGATGCTTCACTGTTTGATTAAGTCCTACAAATACTCCCGTAATAATTTCTCCGCTGAGCATGACAGATAATTTCATGTTTTCTTGGAATTGGAAGAATTACACATCTGCTCTTCCTACAAAGTATATCCTACGCTGATATCTGGGAAATGTCAGTTCACTATTTTACCAAAAATATCAGGGAATATGGCGAAAATCATACGATCGGATAAGATCTTGTAATGTAAAGACTCTCATATTATTTGTTTTTACCATCTGGATTTCTGGAATTCCTCAGGTTCCACAAACTGAACATTTGTGCATTCTGATCATAAACTTCCGCTAACTGCTTATATCTTTATAGGGGGGTTAAAGCTCCATTTTCCTGATACACAGCAACAAATCCCCTGCATTGACATACAGAATTTTAACATGGAACTATAACTGTAGCCTACTGCATACTGTATAATTAGAGAGTATCATGTGACAACAGGATGCAGTAAGTGGTGACTGTATATATCTGTATGTAGTAATCTCCTGAGCTCCCTCTAGTGGTGGCTGTATATATCTGTATGTAGTAATCTCCTGAGCTCCCTCTAGTGGTGGCTGTATATATCTGTATGTAGTAATCTCCTGAGCTCCCTCTAGTGGTGGCTGTATATATCTGTATGCAGTAATCTCCTGAGCTCCCTCTAGTGGTGGCTGTATATATCTGTATGTAGTAATCTCCTGAGCTCCCTCTAGTGGTGGCTGTATATATCTGTATGTAGTAATCTCCTGAGCTCCCTCTAGTGGTGACTGTATATATCTGGTATGCAGTAATCTCCTGAGCTCCCTCTAGTGGTGGCTGTATATATCTGTATGTAGTAATCTCCTTTGGCTCCCTCTAGTGGTGGCTGTATATATCTGTATGCTGTAATCTCCTGAGCTCCCTCTAGTTGGTGACTGTATATATCTGTATATAGTAATCTCCTGAACTCCCTCTAGTGGTGGCTGTATATATCTGTATGTAGTAATCTCCTGAGCTCCCTCTAGTGGTGGCTGTATATATCTGTATGCAGTAATCTCCTGAGCTCCCTCTAGTGGTGGCTGTATATATCTGTATGTAGTAATCTCCTGAGCTCCCTCTAGTGGTGGCTGTATATATCTGTATGTAGTAATCTTCCTGAGCTCCCTCTAGTGGTGGCTGTATATATCTGTATGTAGTAATCTCCTGAGCTCCCTCTAGTGATGGCTGTATATATCTGTATGTAGTAATCTCCTGAGCTCCCTCTAGTGGTGGCTGTATATATCTGTATGTAGTAATCTCCTGAGCTCCCTCCAGTGGTGGCTGTATATATCTGTATGTAGTAATCTCCTGAGCTCCCTCTAGTGGTGGCTGTATTTATCTGTATGCAGTATCTCCTCAGCTCCCTCTAGTGTTGGCTGTATATATCTGTATGCAGTAATCTCCTGAGCTCTTCTAGTGGTGGCTGTATATATCTGTATGTAGTAATCTCCTGAGCTCCCTCTAGTGGTGGCTGTTTATATCTGTATGTAGTAATATCCTGAGCTCCCTTCTAGTGGTGGTTGTATATATCTGTATGTAGTAATCTCCTGAGCTCCCTCTAGTGGTGGCTGTTTATATCTGTATGTAGTAATATCCTGAGCTCCATTCTAGTGGTGGCTGTATATATCTGTATATTACTGTTAAGGGGGCAGGCGGTGTGGAGGTCACTGTTAAAGGAGGAGAGGACTGTGGAGGCCACTATTAAAGGAACAGCGGGGTATTGTGGGGTCACTGTTAAGGCAGCAGGGTACTGTGAGGTCACTGTTAAGGGAGTGGGGTACTATGGCAGTCACTGTTAAAGAGGCAGTCGCTGTGGAGGTCTCTGTTAAGGGAGCTGGGAATAGTGGTCAGTTAAGGGGATTGTAGCCTATGGTCAGTGTTAAGGGGCGGGTTCTGTAGAGGTCACCGCTAAGGGGGCGGGTGCTGTAGATGTCACTGTTACAGTGGATACTGTCGATATCTTTTAACGACACACACAAACATTAAATGAAATAGATTAAGTTGTTAATTGAGAAGAATTATTCAATATAACATGGCTGTGAGTGGTAAAAGTAGGTGAACCTTTGCTTTCAGTATCTGTTGTGACCGCCGTGTAAGTTAACGTTTCTGGTAATTGTTGATTAGTCCTGCATATCGGCTTGGGGGAATTTTAGCCAATTTCTCTGTACTAAACGGCTTCAACTCTGCTATGTTGTTGGTTTCTTCCCGTGAATTGCTCACTTCAGGTCCTTCTATTGGGTTAAGGTCTGGACTTTGACTTGGCCACTCCAATACATTATCTGTATTCTTCGTTAACCAGTATTTGGTAAGACGACTTGTGTACTTAGGGTCATTGTCTTGTTTAATGACCCATGTTTTCCTGAGATTCAGCTGACAGACAGATGTCCTGACATTTTTCTTTAGAATTTGCCAGTATAAGTCACAATTCATCCATGAAGGGAAGCCTTCCTGACAAAACAGGCCCAAACCATGATAGCACCACCATCGTGATTCACAGATAATTTTTTTATGCTGGAATGTAGTGTTTTTATTTTCTCCAAACATAACTCTTCTCATTTACTTCATAAAGTTCTCTTTTGGTCTCACCTATCCACAAAACATCGTCCCAGTGGCCTTCTGGCTTTGTAACCTTTTCCATCCTGATGAGCGTCAACAACTTTTCTTCTGAAATCTCCTTTGTTCGTGCCATGATGCATTTCCAGAAACACATCCTGTGAAGATGAGACTTTGATAGATCCCCGCAATTGAAATAAAACAGGTCGACCACCTGATTGTCAAACTATTGACTGAAAACACCAGACTCTAATTTCAACATCAAATTATCTTCTAATCCTTAAATGTGTTATGTCATCTCAAGCACTGGTGGCATGTCGCTCCTGTCCCTATAAACAGTGATATGCAGGGTGTTCTAGGGGTGACAGATAATCAGTTCTCCCCTGTATTATACTCCAGAGCTGCATTCACTATTCTGCTGGTGCAGTCACTGTGTACATACATTACTTATCCTGTACTGATCCTGAGTTACATCCTGTATTATACTCCAGAGCTGCACTCACTATTCTGCTGGTGCAGTCACTGTGTACATACATTACTTATCCTGTACTGATCCTGAGTTACATCCTGTATTATACTCCAGAGCTGCATTCACTATTCTGCTGGTGCAGTCACTGTGTACATACATTACTTATCCTGTACTGATCCTGAGTTACATCCTGTATTATACTCCAGAGCTGCACTCACTATTTCTGCTGGTACAGTCACTGTGTACATACATACATTACTTATCCTGTACTGATCCTGGGTTACATCCTGTATTATACTCCAGAGCTGCCACTCACTATTCTGCTGGTGCAGTCACTGTGTACATACATTACTTATCCTGTACTGATCCTGAGTTACATCCTGTATTATACTCCAGAGCTGCACTCACTATTCTGCTGGTGCAGTCACTGTGTACATACATTACTTATACTGTACTGATCCTCAGTTACATCCTGTATTATACTCCAGAGCTGCACTCACTATTCTGCTGGTGCAGTCACTGTGTACATACATACTTATCCTGTACTGATCCTGAGTTACATCCTGTATTATACTCCAGAGCTGCACTCACTATTCTGCTGGTGCAGTCACTGTGTACATACATTACTTATCCTGTACTGATCCTGAGTTACATCCTGTATTATACTCCAGAGCTGCACTCACTATTCTGCTGGTGGAGTCACTGTGTACATACATTACTTATCCTGTACTGATCCTGAGTTACATCCTGTATTTATACTCCAGAGCTGCACTCACTATTTCTGCTGGTTGCAGTCACTGTGTACATACATTACTTATCCTGTACTGATCCTGAGTTACATCCTGTATTATACTCCAGAGCTGCACTCACTATTCTGCTGGTGCAGTCACTGTGTACATACATTACTTATCCTATACTGATCCTGAGTTACATCCTGTATTATACTCCAGAGCTGCACTCACTATTCTGCTGGTGCAGTCACTGTGTACATACATTACTTATCCTGTACTGATCCTGAGTTACATCCTGTATTATACTCCAGAGCTGCACTCACTATTCTGCTGGTGCAGTCACTGTGTACATACATTACTTATCCTATACTGATCCTGAGTTACATCCTGTATTATACTCCAGAGCTGCACTCACTATTCTGCTGGTGCAGTCACTGTGTACATACATTACTTATCCTGTACTGATCCTGAGTTACATCCTGTATTATACTCCAGAGCTGCACTCACTATTCTGCTGGTGCAGTCACTGTGTACATACATTACTTATCCTATACTGATCCTGAGTTACATCCTGTATTATACTCCAGAGCTGCACTCACTATTCTGCTGGTGCAGTCACTGTGTACATACATTACTTATCCTGTACTGATCCTGAGTTACATCCTGTATTATACTCCAGAGCTGCACTCACTATTCTGCTGGTGCAGTCACTGTCCACATACATTACATTATTTATCTTGAGTTATGTCTTGTAGTTTTCCCCCAGAGCTGCGCTCACTGTACTGCAGGCCATCTCCAGTATAATACATGTATTATTATCCTATTTTAGTGTGGGATATATAAATGATAGTAAACGTGCAGCATTTTCACTGTTGCATTTTGCATCTCTTCCCATTGTGGTCTCATCACTTCAAACTTCCTGGAAGAGCGAGCGACTGTTCAATGTAAGAAACCTCAAAAGCTTCTGGGAAGCTAAAAGCCTGAAGATGGTGGCTGCGCCATCCTGCTGAGTGCGAGACTATCCACACTAAGTGATCCCACCGGGAGAACCGCCAAAAGGCATTAACAGGTCAAACAATACAGTTTGTAAATGTAGCAGGACTTGGCGTCTACGACTTCTACTTTTGTTTCCGAAACAAAGCAAAATGTTCTCATATTAAATATAGATGAGATGATAAAAGAGCGCAGTAACCCTTTATACACCGGAGCAGAGCTTTGGATGCAACTTTCTCTAGAATGCTCTGGGAGCTCAAACTATCAGCAGCGGCTGCACAAACCTCTATTTGTTACAATGTATCAGTCTGGAGTCCGGGCTGTTTAGCTCACAGAACATTGTCTAGACTGGATACAACTGTGCTAGTTTGTTACAATGTATCAGTCTGGAGTCCGACTGTTTAGCTCACAGAGCATTGTCTAGACTGGATACAACTGTGCTAGTTTGTTACAATGTATCAGTCTGGAGTCCAGGCTGTTTAGCTCACAGAGCATTGTCTAGACTGGATACAACTGTACTAGTTTGTAACAATGTATCAGTCTGGAGTCCAGGCTGTTTAGCTCACAGAGCATTGTCTAGACTGGATACAACTGTACTAGTTTGTTACAATGTATCAGTCTGGAGTCCAGGCTGTTTAGCTCACAGAGCATTGTCTAGACTGGATACAACTGTACTAGTTTGTTACAATGTATCAGTCTGGAGTCCGGGCTGTTTAGCTCACAGAGCATTGTCTAGACTGGATACAACTGTACTAGTTTGTTACAATGTATCAGTCTGGAGTCTGTGCTGTTTAGCTCACAGAGCATTGTCTAGACTGGATACAATGTATCCACTTCTCAGCTGAGAGCAGGACTAGTATGGACAGGATTACTGCCTCTTAATGGATGCAATAGTGTCCACTGAAGGAAGGCAGAGATGCTGAAGATGGTGAAGAAGTGAAATAAAGGAAGCAACAGATAAAATAGAGGTTGGCATTGGTAGCAGGGAGCGAGCAAGAGGCAATGTCACTGAAGTAACAGACAGATCCTTTTTGAGAGATGATGGGCACTTTCTTTAAGGACCTCCATATGGGCTGGAAATTGCCCAAACAGCTGGATGAATGATCAGATCATTGGTGAGGCCCACAGTCTATACAACTGTTAGCAGCACGTCCCCTGTTTACCCGGGGAGAAGATCTGCTGACAAAAGACAATTTTTAAGGCAGCATAAGATCCGATCAGACAACAAACGAGTGTTTGAGCATTTTGGACCAATGTGGGGAGGGGGCATTTACATGGGCTGTTAAAGGGGTTGTCAAGGATTTTAATATTGATGACCTATACTCAAGGGTCTGAGACCCTGGACCGTTCCAGATCAGCTCCAGTGACGGATATATACAGCTCTGCCCATTGTGTAGTGGACCGAGCTGGTCACCAGTCAATGGGAGCTGTGCTGCAGTATCCACCTCCGTTAACTACACAGTGGATGGAGTTAAAGGCTAGGTTCACCTTCTGAGGCAATTTTTGTTTATGATTGCATTTTGCTCATTTTTAGCTAAAAAATTATACCTTAAATTGGACTTTATTAAAAATATTGAGCCATTCTGTCACAAAGCGTTAACAGTTTTTGTAACTGTGTGACTGGTAATTTCACTTTGTGCTGATCATCTAATAACCCTTATCTCTAAACTACTAAGAGGTCATAAATAGAGATGAGCGAGCATGCTCGAATGCCATTTTTGCGTATTTGCGTACGCATTTTAAAATTCGTACGCTATTCATACACATATTTTAATCTATACGCAAATGCGTATGAACAGCGTACGAATAGCGCACAAATTGAATTTGTACGCTATTCGTACGCATTTGCGTATAGATTAAAATATGCGTATGAATAGCATACGAATTCTAAAATGCGTACGCAAATACGCAAAAATGGCACTGAGCATGCTCGCTCATCTCTAGTCATAAACACTAGTTATTCTTATCAGTAAGATAAGAACTGAGCTATAATGAGTGTTTATAATGTCAGAGATCAGAGATAAGGAGCCTGTCTGCTCCCCAGCTGACGGAAAAGGGAGAAAATCCACAGGCAGCTCATAGAGCATCCCAGCTCTGTACACAAAAAAGGGCTCTATTTTTTTTTTTTTTTAATAAAGACCAATTGAAAAAAAATATTTTTAGCTCAAAATAAGTACAATACAATAATAAAGAAATGTTAAAATTTTAAAAAATTGCCACCAAAGGTGTAGATAGAAATAAGTGAAGGGTGCCGGACATCTGCCGATAAGATACTGATGAGACCCAATGTGTCTGATGTGACTTCATTTGCTATCATGGGCAGAGCTGGGGGAGGTGACAGCACAGTTACTAGCACACAGTTACGGTACTAAGGCCCTTCTGGTGTACGTTGTGCAAATCAATTTATGCAAATTTACTATCGAATTGCACCAAAAAGAACAAACGTTTACACTTTGCTAAACACTCATGTAAAAGGTCTAGACAAGGGGGCATGTGTAGGTGGATCTGCAAGGTATGTCCTAACCTATTAATGCCGGGCGACAGCTTTTTAGCACAAAATATGGTGTAAGTAGCAAATCTATCACATGGTGCACGCCACTGTGGTAAATTCGTGGCATCTTGTGACTGCAGGCTGCAAGTTTACAATGCTTATCAGACAGCTGGGAGACGGGTTCTGTGCTGGAGGCCTGGGTAGGAGGTAAAGTAAAAATGGAAAACCTGCTGCAGTCTGCAAGAGAACTCAGGCTTAGGGCCCATTCACACGACCGTGGAGCACAGTTCGGGACAGTCCGTGAAAACCCGGACTGTGCTCCTTCTGAGGGCAGGAGCGCACGGCCTCATTGGTTGCTATGACGCCGTGCGCTTCGTGAGGCCTCCACTGTACAGTGATACACTGGTATCAACCAATGACGCCGTGCGCTCCTGCCCTCAGAAGGAGCACGGTCCGGGTTTTCACGGACCGTCCCGGACTGTGCTCCACGGTTGCGTGAATGGGCCCTTAGAGGAAACTTTACACACAACAGCCTGCACTTCTTCCAGACAGGCGGCAGAGAAATCCCACAGGCTGTTTCGGCAGAGGAACAGCTTGCCAGAGGTCTTCAGATCTCTGTGCCTCGTGCCCACAGAACCCCATGGACTATAATGGGATCCAGTGGGGCCCGGATTCCTCTGCCAACTGTGTGAAACTACCTTAATAAATGTAGGTCACCGAGTGTACGTGTTCCTCTACGTCTCAGTTCTCCTGCTGACTTCAGCAGGTTTTTCCTGTACTGGCAGCAGTTGCACATGCTCTGTAATCTCAGAGTTGTCTTAGGCCTCTGGTGGCCTTCCTGGGAAATAATCACCACTCAATTTGGCTATTCCAGTGAAGATGTAGGTGCAGGAGAGAGGGGATGTGAATAGTTTTGCAATTAAGAATATCAGATCTAAATCAAACACAAAGAGCTTGTCTGAACCATGAACCTCATTATTAACACGCAACCCGGTGGCAGCTGCTCTGTGGTTGGCACCGGTCGTCGTAGAAAGCCTCTGCTCTTCCTTTTCTTGACTATTGTGCAAATAGTAATAGTTCTTAATGACAAATATTTGCCGCATGGACAGGCGCCAATCTGGAGGCTACATCTCTTCAGGAGCAAATGAGGTCAGGAGGAATAAACATGCCCGTTATTTGCCATCTTGTGGGACCGCAGGAGCATCACAGGTTCTCTTCATATTGGCATATTTTCAGATATTCATCAGGTTCTGGTCAAAAGCCTGACAAACACCAGTCAATGGGCTCCATCAGAATTTATAATGGACGAAATGTTGATTTACGTTTTAGCTATCTCCAGTAGGTGGCACTAAAGAGGTTATTGACATGTTCTTCTAAGCCTCCCTACGCCACTGGTGGTCTCCACAAGACGAAACGCTACGGTGATAGAACCCTCAGGATCCAAATGAAAGTTTAGTCTCTAAAAACGGCACAACCATGCCGGGGAATACAGCTCATAAAGCCTGAGGCGCCGCGCAATACGTTTTAATGCTGTATCAGGAACGCTAACAGAGGACAAGGCTAGGAAAAGGCTGGGAAGACTCTTGCACACGCATCCCTCAATATTAGGTTATGAGACATATGTAAGACTGATTACAGAGACCCTCTGTAGATTACCATAGTTAGAGAGCGTATGGCATAGAGCTGATGGCACTGGGGGTAACTGATGGCACATAGGACTGATGGCGGGGGGGGGTCTGATGACTTTTTATTAAGGTAAACTTTCTTTTAATTAGTTATTTCTTATTACAGTACTCGGTTAATCGTTTGATTAGTCGATAGATTACTTGATTACTACAATAATCGTTTGTTGCAGCCCTAGTCTATATTACTATAAAGTCTCATAGATGTGGTCTGTGGAAGCTGGATTTTCATTTTTCAGAAATGCTTGTAAGAGGCGACGTAGGAGAAACATAATATGCCCGTAATACAGTATGTGAGTGACGTCAGGGGGAGCTGGAAATCAGTCTCTGTAAGTAGTCGCTGCAAATACTTCATTACTGCAGTGAAACCTTATAATAACTTGCACTGAAACTTATCTGTTCGTCTACAGTAAGAAAAGCTCATCCTTATGGCGTAGGCTCCGGAGCAGCGGACTCACCTCTCCCTCTTCCTATGAGTGGGATTTTCCTGCTACAATCACCAACCGGCCAGGGGAGCACATCCAGCCAATCTACTGGAAGTCCTGCATTGGTGGAAGCTGTCCACATTCCCACCCTTCACATTGGATCATAAAGCAATTGTATCTGCGAAGGTGAAAACTTTAAAGGATTGTCCAAATTCAACCAGACCTAGATCTGAATATTTTTGCAAATGTATATAATTAAAAATGTATTATAGCTGCTGAGTCATTCACTGTAATCTATCTGTATGGCGCCACCTGCTGTTTGCTCTTTTTCTAATTTCTCTGTCCTGCACATGCTCAGTTCCGTCCTTCAACTGTCATTAGCTGCAGTAGAAAAGACACGCCCCCTGAAAAAGGACACTCCCCCTAAGCTGTCAGCTTAAAACAAATCTAGCAGAGCAATTGGATCAATGAAAAGAGATCTCTGGATCCATGTGAGGTCCAGGGCTGATTCTAAGTTTGTTAGAAATGTGATGTCTACATTTAATTTTTAGATTAATCATGGTATAACCCTCATAATTCCCTAACTATTTTGCCAGAGTCCAGCTCCAACAGTGGGAAAAGTAGCTAACTGGAGTAGGGAGGGCTGCTTTAGATGCTGCTACCTCCTGCATGATAGCAGCTAGAAATATGCTCCTGTTTGAAAGCAGACAATCCAAGCTTTCAGACAATACCAGAATGACAGCAATATGTTCAGGACAGAGGAAGATATCACTGATAGAAATCTAGATGCTGTGAATGCAGCTGAAAATGAAAGTAAAAACAGGTTTTACCGCGATCATTCCCAACTTGATTTCTAACAGTGATTTTGGTCTTGATTGAAAGCCTGGAATGTCAGCTTTCAAACAAGACCAGTTGCATATTTCTAGCTGCTATCATTGAGGAGATATCTAAAGCAGCCCTCCCCCCTCCAGTTAGCTACTTTTCACACTACCTGAGCTGGACTTGGGCAAAACAGTTAGGTGGTTAAAGCTTAAAACATTTCTCACCTACCCATAGGATGATTTCTAGGGGTTTCACCACTGGGACCATCAACTATCATGAGGAGAGTCTTGTGACCCCTGTTTTGGTGCAGTGGTGGTCATGCATGCACATTCCTGCTCCATTCGGTGTCTACAGGACTGATGCAGAAAGCTGAACGCTGTACACCTAGTTGTCAATGAGTGAAACAGGGGGTAACTCCAATCCTGCCCGGTCAAGTGGCATGGTGGCACTATATTACAGTCAGCACTGCTGATGGCGGATCAAAAGTACCGCACAATGTGTTAAGGTGGGTGCAGGAAGGAGCTTAATGGATTTTTTCACCAAAGACACTTATGGTATACGCACAGGCGGGGGTGGCACTTCTGATGGAGCATTCGTCAGTGTGAAGATTCTTCTCTGCAGAAGGCGTAATGAAGCAAATAGTCATCTATCAACATAGAAAGCGAGAAGAGATCTAATCCCCAGGACGGCGTGCACGAAGATGCATTCTGCTAATAGCCGGTGGTGGAAGCGATAATTAATGTAAGATGAATAGACGCACGTTCCGCTCTTCGGCACTCAGTAATATTTAGCAGTGAGCTAATGCGGTTACAAGTTTAGTGATGCGCGGGTGAGTATAGTGCACGGTATGTTACAGTCCTGCACATTGAGACCCTCCATAGGTAATGTAGATGGAATCATACAAAACTGTGCGCAACACTCTGCGAAGATGTGCTCATCTGGTACTTTTTACATTTAGCTCCATTTCCAGTCAGTGAATGAAAACATTTTTTTCCTACCTCGCGGTTTGAATAGAGGTGGAAGGGTGTGACATCTACTGTCTGCCACTTACAATGCTGTTCTAACACCTCTCCGAGGCAGTTTAATCACACCTGATGGCTTCAGTCATGCAAATCCGATCAACATCTGATCTCAATGAGATCCTTGACCTCGTGTGGATTATAATAAACATATTACGCTGACTGAAGCGTGAGTCACCAGTATTTAATGCCAGAGAGTCCTTGTACAAGTAATTCCAATTGAGAGAGTCATTCGGATGACTAGGAAAACGTCTTCAAGAAAAAAATAAATACAAAAGTCCAGTTGCTCTGACTTATTTCTACTGATATACCATGACCTGGATGAATGAGAACCTTCACAACTACCTCGAGAGGGTGGAAGCCTATCCTGATCACGGTCAAGTGATCTAAGTGTATGGCTTGTTACAATGTATCAGGACTCTGCGTTTGTTACAATTTGACTTCAATTAGGAAACCCCCAGCACTGAAGACCAACGGCCGTATTTGGGTGTAGGACGGCACTAGGGTAAATCCATTGAAAAATTTGAGCCGCACCTAAATTCACATGAGAAACCAAGCTTTTGGTGCAGGAGGATTGCTATTCAATTTGGGCAAATCTCAATATTTCAAGAAAGACGATTGTTATTGTCTTTAAATTAGAGCAAATGCTCATTGGGACCAGTCTCCTTTGACATTTTCAGGGCGTATCTGGAAAAACGACTTTCGTAATTTCTGCCCCCGTTTATGTCGCCATTCGCTTTGACCTATGGCTCTGGTTTAGCCTCCAGGGTCTTTCGTAGACGGTCCCAGTAATACTGGGTGCAGCTATCAAAGGCCGATGATACAACATCCGCACTTGTCGGGAAGACGGTTCAGATGTCTTTTTATGGCTCCTGATGTTAACATCATAAAGCTATAAAACGACGAATTCCAAAAAATTCCAAAAATTGGCTGCAGAAAGTAACACAGTGGGAATGAACCCAAAGAAGCAAATGTGTTTTCTGTTTTTGTGTGGTTTTCTTCCAAAATGTACGACTATTGGCAGCGCCCTAGAATTGGGAAATATCTCTCCATCATTATATTTTATGTGAATATTTATCGTAATTTCGTGCATGTAGAAAAAACAATACTGAAAGACGCCCATAGACATTGGTTCTCTCGCCCTAACGCTTGACTTGAGCTGCATAACTAAGTGAAACCACTAAGTTATTCCAGTGCTGCAGCTATAGGGGGTTTAATTGGCTGCAGTTGCTATCAGACGTTAGCTTAGGGGGGTCTCACAGTCCTCGTTGCCACAGCTATGCACTTTCGAAATTCAAGGCGATCATCTTCCTGCCGTACTCTCCCAAGCTGCTAAGTGGTGTCTCCTTCCAGCAGTCTTTACAATCTTGTCCTGGTCTGAGGAGGATGGGGGTCCACTTGTCTGGATAGGGGAAGGCCGCGAGAAGTCAACAAGCTGCTGAACAGGACATCTAAGTAGATCAAAGAGGTGTCAAGGAGGTAAAGGACAGACTGTGGGCAGAGGGAAAGTCAAACACTGTATGCCAAGGCGGTTCTTACATGGTGCCTAATACACACATCCTGTGTGTACCAAGTGTCCTTGCTGATGTTTTTCTAATTCAGCTCCATTTCCAAGACCTCCATTGGCAGTCACTGAATGGAAACATTTTTGACTACCTCATGGCTGGAGAAACCAAGCTTGACTAGAGGTGGAGAGTCTGCCACTTACAATGCTGTTCTAACACCTCTCTTGAGGCAGTATCACACCTGATAGCTTCAGTCATGCAAATGCAATCAAAATCAAACCTCAATGAGATCCTTGACTTTGTGTTGATTGCTGACTGAAGCGTGAGTCACCGGTATTTAATGCCAGCGATTCCGTGTACAAGTCATTCTAATTGAGAAAGTCAGTTGGACGACTAGCAATACGTCTTCAAATGCAAAAAAATACAACAAGTCCATTTGCTCTGACTTATCTCAACTGATATACCATGACCTGGATGAATGAGAACCCTACCTCAACTCTGGGCACAGGGAAAGGGTAAATGCTGTGCGCCAATTATCTAGTCCAATTTCAAGAAAAACTCGGACAAGGTGGAGTTCCCTTACGGGGGTGCCTACTACCGCATCCTGTGTGTTGACAACACATGTAGAACTGGCACCAGGGCAGTAGACTACCAACTGGCTCGGAACATGTTCTATTATAATGTCTACATACTCTAAGGAGGTCTATGAATATATGTTACCCATATAATAAGGAAAGTTTATACTGGTATCTTAAAGATATATCTTCTCGGCTCAAATACAGGCACTGGGTAATGGTAGGCAACTTATGTGAAGTCTTCAGTAGGTAAGATTTTAGGTTTATTGTAGGGGTGGGTGTTGGCAAGTTGGACTCTTGCACCAGGCTGTACTCTTGCTCTGTGTAGCCCTTGAGACGCTATGCACTGCAGAATCTCTTTAGACACACATACAGTGGGAAAAAAAGCATTTAGTCAGCCACCAATTGTGCAAGTTCTCCGACTTATAAAGATGAGGTCGGCCTGTAATTGACATCATAGGTAGACCTCAACTATGAGAGACAAAATGAGAAAACAAATCCAGAAAATCACATTGTCTGATTGTTAAAGCATTTATTTGCAAATTATGGTGGAAAATAAGTATTTGGTCACCTACAAACAAGAAGATTTCTGTCTCTCACAGACCTGTAACTTCTTCTGTAAGAGGCTCCTCTGTCCTCCACTCATTACCTGTAGTAATGGATCCTGTTTGTTATCAGTATAAAAGACACCTGTCCACAACCTCAAACAGTCACACTCCAAACTCCACTATGGTGAAGACCAAAGAGCTGTCTAAGGACACCAGAAACAACATTGTAGACCTGCACCAGGCTGGGAAAACTGAATCTGCAATAGGCAAGCAGCTTGGTGTAAAGAAATCAACTGTGGGAGCAATAATTATAAAATGGAAGACATACAAGACCACTGATAATCTCCCTCCATCAGGGGCTCCATGCAAGATCTCACCCCGTGGGGTCAAAATGATCACAAGAACTGTGAGCAAAAATCCCAGAACCACACGGGGGGACCTAGTGAATGACCTGCAGAAAGCTGGGGCCAACGTAACAAAGGATACCGTCAGTAACACACTATGGGGACTCAGATCCTGCAGTGCCAGACGTGTCCCCCTGCTTAAGCCAGTACATATCCGAGCCCGTCTGAAGTTTACTAGAGAGCATTTGGATGTTCCAGAAGAGTATTGGGAGAATGTCATATGGTCAGATGAAACCAAATAGAACTGTTTGGTAGAAATACAACTCGTCGTGTTTGGAGGAGAGAGAATGCTGAGTTGTATCCAAAGAACACCATACCTACTGTGAAGCATGGGGGTGGCAACATCATGCTTTGGGGCTGTTTCTCTGCAAAGGGACCAGGACGACTGATCCGTGTGCATGAAAGTATGAATGGGGCCATGTATTGTGAGATTTTGAGTGCAAACCTCCTTCCATCAGCAAGGGCATTGAAGATGAAACGTTGGCTGGGTCTTTCAGCATGACAATGACCCCAAGCACACCGCCAGGGCAACGAAGGAGTGGCTTCGTAAGAAGCATTTCAAGGTCCTGGAGTGGCCTAGCCAGTCTCCAGATCTCAACACCATAGAAAACCTTTGGAGGGAGTTGAAAGTCCGTGTTGCCCAAAACATCAAACATCACATGCTCTAGAGGAGATCTGCATGGAGGAATGGGCCAACATACCAGCAACAGTGTGTGCCAACCTTGTGAAGACTTACAGAAAACGTCTGACCTCTGTCATTGCCAACAAAGGAGATATAACAAAGTATTGAGATGAACTTTTGTTATTGACCAAATACTTATTTTCCACCATAATTTGCAAATAAATTCTTTAAAAATCAGACAATGTGATTTTCTGGATTTGTTTTCTCATTTTGTCTCTCATAGTTGAGGTCTACCTATGATGTCAATTACAGGCCGACCTCATCTTTATAAGTGGGAGAACTTGTACAATTGGTGGCTGACTAAATACTTTTTTCCCCACTGTATATTCCCTCATACGTTATTTTCGATGGGAGGAACATGGCTGCTGCTTGGAGGGGGTATTTTTGCTGCCAATATGGTGCACGTCAACTAGTTGTATATGACTTTCATTCTTACCAATAAAAAAATTGAAGAAATTTCCCCAGACGTAACTTCTATGGCAAGATATCCCAGACTGCACCTGCTCGCTGTGTAACAATTGATGCAGTGCTGTGGAGTAGGGTGAAATAGATCATTTGGAGGGGCCCCAGAAATAAACACCCTCATTCCGGGCCTTTTATCTCGGTGATGCAACACAGAGGATCCGGACACATAAATCGTCAGTGGACCTGGATATAGTCGAAGTAAAGGGGCCTCGCGTCAGTGGTGTCTGGTGGGAATGTTGTTACCAGGCAGCCGAGTGTAAGCTGAGCAACAAAGACATTACAGGTGTGATCCGATTATTTACGGTGGTGCAAGAGAATGATATATATTCTCCCAGGAGAATTCATGGCCATACGTAGGACGTACATAGAGCGCGGATGTTATTCGGTAACTGAAGTCATCTTACAAGGGAAGTGTAGAATTCTACATGAAGGTGCTTTCCAGAGGTCACAGGGGTCAGGGGTGAGGATGACCACATGCAACAGCGTCATACCAATATTAAAGGGGTATTCCGGATATGTAAAGTTATCTCCTATCCCAGTAGTAGGACCCCCAACGTTCATGAGAACGGGGGGCCCATACACCGTAGAGCCCCCCAAAATGAACAGAGTGGCCAGTCGCACATGCTCTCTGATGTTTCATCCATATAGCTGAGTACACTGCTCGGCTATCCCCGGAATTGCCATAGAAAGAAATGGAGTGGGCTGACCGGCCGTCTCCATGGGACTCTATGAACGCTAAGAACGCTCATTAGCTATTATCTGGAAGAAAATCTGCCGGTGTAATACAGTCTTAGATCAGGGGATGTGACAGACTAATCTAAAAAGATGCGTTTTCAGGGAGAGCCTAAAACTGTGGATGTTATGAAATAACCTAATGGTCTGGGGTAGGGCATTCCAGAGAACTGGTGCAGCTTCGGAGAAGTCCTGGAGATGGGAGTGACAGGTTCAGACTACGGGTAGGGTGGTAGACAGAGATGAGGGAGGAGATGTAGGAGTGCAGCACTGTGGAGAGCTTTGTGGGGGAGAATGAGAACTTTAAATTGAATCCTGTACTGTATGGGCAACCAGTGCAAATGACTGGCACAGGGCAGAGACATTGGAGTAGTGATTGGCGCAGGGCGGAGTCATCCGAGTAATGACTGGTACAGGGAGGAGGCATCGGAGTAATGACTGGCACAGGGCAGAAGCATCGGAATAGTGACTGACACAGAGCGGAGACATCGGAGTAGTGACTGGCACAGGGAGGAGGCATCAGAGTAGTGACTGGCACAGGGAGGAGGCATCAGAGTAGTGACTGGCACAGGGCGGAGGCATCACAGTAGTGACTGGCACCGGGAGGAGGCATCGGAGTAGTGACTAGACAGATAGATGAGCTGGCTGCCACATTCAGGATAGATTCGACAGTCTGGGGAGGGGAAGACCAATTAGTAATGAGTTACAGTAATCCAGGTGGGAATGGATCAGGGAAACAATGAGAGTTTTTGTTGTTTGCACAGTAAGAAAGGGGCGGATTCTAGAGATGTTTTTGAGGTGCAGACGACATGAGCGGGCAAGAGATGGAATATAGGGGGTAAAGGAAAGATCAGTGTCAAACATAATACCAAGACAGTGGGAGTGCCGTCTAGGTGTGATGATAGTGCCACACACTGAGGAGGAGATATGGGGTTTAGGTAGGTTAGTAGATGGAGAGAACACCAGTAGTTCAGTTTCTGAGAGATTCAGCTTCAGATAGAGAGAGGACATGATGATAGAGACCACAACAGACAGGGGTGATATCACGGGAAGAAGTATATAGTTGGGTGTCTCTCGGTATAGAGACGGTACTGGAAACCAAATCTGCCGATAGTCTGTCCGACGGGGGTGTGTAGAGAGAATATCGGAGAGGACCTAGGACTGAACCCTGAAGAACCCCAACAGCAAGAGGGAAAGAAGAAGAAGTGGAGCCAATGAATGATGAACTGAAAGAGCGGCCAGTGATCAGATAAGACGCTTGTGAGTGTCCGGCCTCTTCTGCAAAGAAATACTGTCATTAAAGGGGTTGCCCCATGAAAAATATTCTACAGTTTTTAAACCAGCACCTGGATCTGAATACTTTTGTTATTGCATGTAATTAAAAATTTAGCAAAGCCACTGAGCTATTCAATAATATGTATCTGTATAGCGCCACCTGCTGTTTGTTTTTTTCTTATTTCTTTGTTCTGCTCACTGAGATGGCCGCACATGCTCAGTTTCATCCTTCACCTGCCTCCTGAGCTGTGATAGGGAGAGCTGAGACACGCCTCCTGAGCTGTGATAGGGAGAGCTGAGACACGCCTCCTGAGCTGTGACTAGGGAGAGCTGAGACACGCCTCCTGAACTGTGATAGGGAGAGCTGAGACACGCCTCCTGAGCTGTGATAGGGAGAGCTGAGACACGCCTCCTGAGCTGTGATAGGGAGAGCTGAGACACGCCTCCTGAACTGTGATAGGGAGAGCTGAGACACGCCTCCTGAGCTGTGATAGGGAGAGCTGAGACACGCCTCCTCGTCCTGAGCTGTGATAGGGAGAGCTGAGACACGCCTCCTGAGCTGTGATAGGGAGAGCATGGACACGCCTCCTGAGCTGTGATAGGGAGAGCTGAGACACGCCTCCTGAGCTGTGATAGGGAGAGCTGAGACACGCCTCTGAGCTTGATAGGGAGAGCTGAGACACGCCTCCTGACTATGATAGGAGAGCTGAGACACGCCTCCTGAGCTGTGATAGGGAGAGCTGAGACACGCCTTCTGAGCTGTGATAGGGAGAGCTGAGACATGCCTCCTGAGCTGTGATAGGGAGAGCTGAGACACGCCTCCTGAGCTGTGATAGGGAGAGCTGAGACACGCCTCCTGAGCTGTGATAGGGAGAGCTGAGACACACCTCCTGAGCTGTGGCAGAAGAGACACTCCCCTTGAGCTGTCAGCTTGATATAAATCTAGCAGAGCAATGAATGTGGAGATCTCTGGATCCATGTGAGGTACAGGGCTGGTTCTAGCTTTGTTAGAAAGAGGTTGTCATGTATTATATGATGTCTGATTTTCATTTTTTACATTAGTCATGGAATAACCCCTTTAAGGAACAGATTCTGTGCTTTAGATTTAATTGAGTAGAGCTATTGATCTTCACAGCCTTATGTTCTAGATTAAAGGAAATCCCCTGGAGAAGGAAAAGCAAGAAGCCACAACATCAGACCAAGATGTCAAAAACTTACTCTTTACGTCTGGGTCATATCATGATAAAAACCTGGACCTTCTGTCTTACAAGTGCTATAAACTCGTGGCGTTTTCCAACAGCTTGACCTTATAGATCACACTTCATCAACGTCTTCAGTTCGGTAACTTTTTGGAGTGTGACCATTGCTCTGGTGGCCAAAAATTCTAAAAAAAGGTGCCACAAACTGCAAAAGGGTTCACCATTTTGGACATTCTCTACTTGTTAGAAGGGTCCCGTGACAATAAACTAATGACAAAAAGACCTCATGCCTGGAACCCTAGTGATCAGCTATAATAGGTGGGGAAACCTGGCAGTTCGTGTTCAATTTTTCTGCAGCAGGAGCTTCAAGTTACACCTCGAAGATAGAAAATTTTGGATGACTTTGGGTTGGTACCCACAAATCATGAGACACTAGAATAGATTTTATCATGGGACACTCAAGAGTTTCTAATCACTAGATTGTTGGAGGATCCCATAAAAACTGAAGATATCTGATGTCTACGTCTACTGACAGCTTCCATGTTCTGGACCCAAATTGGTAGATGTTGCTTGGAACTTTGTCGAAAAGCAGTCTGTCCACCAGTGACCAGTTCTATGAACCCAAGTAGTCTAAGCCATACAGTCGGCCATACGTAACCGTGGTTCCTGATCATTTTGGCCCGGCCTGCTGACAATCTCAAGTCTACGGGAAAAGCCCAAGATCTGGCCACCATCTTACCCTTAGCATTATTCGGTAACCTAAAAAAACCTTCTGCTTTTAAGAGGCTAAATCAACAGCAGCTGATGTGGTTTTATGAGACGATATGAGAGTTTAATCACACAGCTTTTACTTACTTCATTATTTCTTCTGTTCCCTGTAAATGAATCCACTCATCGACTGATGATTCCTTACATACTGAATAGTTAATAAAGGAAGCCGCTTATCTCCGAGGAACAGGCCTACAGCACTGGGGTGTTTATCCATGGCAGGGAACATTACTCCTTATGGACGCTGAGCATGCAGAGTAGACGCTCTATGGGTGGATGGGCACTGGATGGGATGAGTCTGCTCCTCAGCGGCAGCTATGTAAATTTCATCAATCATTTGTGATTTGTGTTCTTGCTGATTTTCCAAGTAGAATGAGCACCAGATGCAATCTTGCGAGGCTAACGGGCTGTCGACTATTTGAGCCATGTGTATTACGACTTTCCTAGGAGATGCGAATGTCATGTAAAATCCTGAAGATCCATCCATGCAGAATCTTGGTGTTGTACAATGTAGCTTAAATTGGTTGTCCAGCTTCGCAAAATTTTTTGTAAAGTGCCCAGAATGGTGTAAAAAAGGCTAAGAATCTATACTATTTTCTCATCGATCCCTCACTGTTGCCATTCCAACTCAGAGCTGCTTGCCCGCAGCTCTAAATTTTACAATAGCACTAAAATGTTCCAGCAGGTTGTTCTGGCAGAGGAACAGACTGCCATAGTTTATAGTTCATTTCCCGCAGAAGCCCGTTGACTCCAGCAGTTTCCAGCTATGCCAGATGCAATGAACTCTGGCCCAGAATGGTGTAAAAAAGGCTAAGAATCTACACTATATTCTCATCAATCACCCACTGTTGCGTTCTGAATTGGAGCTGCTTGCCCGCAGCTCTAAATTTCACAAAAGCACTAAAATGTTCCAGCAGGCTGTTCCGGCAGAGGAACAGCCTGCCATAGTTCATTGTATCCGGCATAGCTGGATACTAACATTTCCCGCAGGAGCCCGTTGACTCCAGCAGTTTCCAGCTATGCAACATTCATTGAACTCCGGTAGGCTATGCTGAACAGCCTGTTGGAACATTTTGGCACTACTGTGAAACCAGCCTTAGTCTGGGCACTCAGGAAATGGTAGGTGATGACCATTCAGCCATTCCTTTGGCCACAGTGGTCCCATGCCGTACAACTGGCATCACCACTAGGGAGGACTTCCTAAGTATCTATGCTGGATCTGCGGATTGTTGCACTCCCAACATTCACACTTGCCTGGCTATTCTCCGGACTCCCCGATAAGTGAATTAAAAGGGTTGTGCAAGAGGGAAGGGGGTTTCTGGAAAACTCCCCCCACCCCACTTTACCGGACTTACCTACTTCCCAGCACCCTGCTCCTTCGCCTCCTGGCTTGGGATGTTTTGCTGGGCTCACTCCACATCACCACAGTGAATCACTGGCCATGGAAGAGATTGGATCTCCTTGATTCATGTGACAATTTGTGACAGTGATTGGCTGCAGCGGTGTCAAACTGGATGTTGACAATGAAGGAGCCAAGCAACCACCAACCACTGAAGGCCACGAGGAGAAGGAGCCAGCACCGGGAAGCAGGTAAGTCATCTTTCCTTTACAGGTCTGGCCAAGAAGGGAGGTTTGCCAAAATCCCGCCATTCTTTCACAACCCCGTTAAGCATGCTGTGAGTTGTAGTTTCAGTGTCTGCTGACCCTGTTCTCGAAGTACTGGCACCAGGTATGACACATGAATTGAATGGAGTGCAATACTAACTTTCTAGAAATGTGACGCCGCATACATCTACCAATGCCCCTCCACCCCGTAGAAATACCCCACGACATGGAATGTTACAGATTTTGGGCCTAGAGAGACACGCCTCTGGCAGGAGAAGAAATAGACGAAAGGCCATTACATATCTTGTAATAAATGAGAAAGTGATGACATGTTATCGGGCAGAGGGTATTTCCGAATTGTTCGGGGATCTCCATAGTGCTCAGTCAACAAACAGAGGGTGACAGTGACCAGCTCCACACATGTTCTGCACATATTTGCACGTAGCATATGAGCAGACCTCGGATCGCGCTCGACACGAGTTCATGAACCCGAGTTAATCAATAGCTGAAGTCTATGGACGTCGTGGAGCAGCTGTCAGGATCGGAGGACTATAAATACAAGGTGGAGCACAAGCAAATATAACCCCGCAGTTAATGGACTCGTCTGCTACCGCAGTAGGTCAAAAATAGAAGTGCGCAAATATCACTTGTCTAAAGGGCCGTTCACCTGAGAATAAAAAATTTTTAAAAACTCAACAGGAAGCAGAAGTCCTTCAAGGAAAACTCCAGTCAAGATTCTGGACACATTCCTTGTAGAGGCTTGTAGATGGTTCCTACGTTGTAGCAAGGGGTGGCCCATATCTTCAGGACATGTTTTTCCCACGTATATTGCTCACTTGTTGGTGGGTGAGGGTCTGACCGATGATACCCCCTGAGGTGGTAGTGCTGGTCCGCACTAGACTACAACACCATTTCAATCTCAGGATTGGGTTGATCGGAAAGTGACAGCATTGAAGAACTCCCGCAAAAAATTCTATTCCATGTCCTGCTAGAAATGTACATGATGTAATCTGTAGTGAATGTCATTTTCTTACCAGTGTCTGTATTTGTGAGTTATATCTCCCTGATGTTTCTTATCTGTGTCATGTGACCAGCAATCAGACTCACCAACTCACACAGAGACTTATGTGTGGACAGGAAGTCTAATTCTCTATGTATTCCTATGGGAGCCTCACTTTCAGTCTCATAGGAATGAATAGAGAAGTGACTGGCTTCCTGTCCTGGGTCAGTTGGAGGTCAGGGAGTTGGTCACATGACCCAGCTACACTTAGAAGAGAGGGGATAGCTCACAAATACAGTCTCTGATAAGAAGATTACATTCACTACAGATTATATCATGCACCTTTCTAACAGGTCAGAGAATAAAAATTTTTACCTAATGTAATTGGTTACACCAGGGATGCTCAACATGCGGCCCTCCAGCTGTTGTAAAACTACAACTCCCACCATGCCCTGCTGTAGGCTGATAGCTGGAG
The DNA here is from genome assembly GCA_900303285.1 of Rhinella marina. NCBI lineage: Eukaryota > Metazoa > Chordata > Amphibia > Anura > Bufonidae > Rhinella > Rhinella marina. Next base: position 26,561 of record ONZH01000328.1, read on the forward strand.
GCTGTCTGGGCATGTTGGGAGTTGTAGTTTTGCAACGGCTGGAGGGCCGCAGGTTGAGCATCCCTGGCTTACAGGGTCTACAAAGGACTACCACCGTGTGATGAGTGGATGGTGGTATCAAACAATACTTCACCAATGTTCCTGAGCATGACCACAAATATGACTGACTGGTAGATCCTCCCATGCTGCTAGGGCCTACTACTCTGCCTCAGACCCCATAACCTTGACACTATTTTTAAGGGATGAGGACTACACCCCTGGCTGATGGGATGGGAACACCCCTTTAATTGCCTTCAGTTTGAGGAACTTGCTGACAGAACTTCAGGACCGGCTCATCAGTATATAGGTATATGCCATGAAACTCCTTGATGATACAAGCATCAGTTCATCTCACTCTTTGTGATTTTTTTTTTTAGAGCCCGCAACAAACATATAATTTACATATATTACTACACCCATCGTCCACTGACTAAAAGCGAAGAAGAAACAAACCTCGTACACATGTCTCTGCGATTGGGGAAAACCCGGCTCGGCTTCCGCTCTGCTTGTTCTCGAGTAACCACATTGACATCTGAAGACAAAGGCAAGAGGAAGCGAAGAGGGAAACTTCAGATCTACAGAAAACCGCATGAAGTCCCGCGCTTTGTATGTACAGGTAGCAGAATGGGGAACGGAAATTCACGTTATTAGTAAGGGGGAGGGGAATGATTCTGGGGTCCCCCTCCATCTATACAGAACATGAAGCTCACTCATAATTACATTGTAGACCAAGGACGTATCATCGCTGGGATATGCCCCTATTGTCTTATAGGCGCAGGTCCCACCGCTGGGATCCTCATCTATATCGAGAACGGAGCCCGGCAAGGTGGTGGCTGGAGGACTCCGGTCCGGCCACCACCAAGCCGGCTCCCCATAGAAGTGAATGGGAGCGTACCGTGCTTGACCGGCCACCGCTCCCATTCATTTCTATGGGGCTGTCGGAAATAGCCGAGCCAGCGTTAGTCTACTTTCTCCGGCCCCATAGAAAATGAATGGAGGGCGGCTGTGCATGCGCAGTGCGCCCTCCTTCACTTATGGGGCTCCGTTCTCTATATAGGTTGGACCCGGACCTATAAGACAATGGGGGCATATCCTAGCGATATGCCCCCATTGTCCATGACGACGCAAACCCTTTAATGGTTAGGGCTGGGTAAGGTAGATATTGTCCTATAATTTACAAATGCCAAAAATCTACGTGTGCCTTAAGAACAGGCTGATCGTACAGATAGCCCTGGGCTAACTAAGCAGTCCCCGATGACATCATCAGAAAACTTTAATCAACTTATTAAAGGTCGGAGACCACTGCTGACCACAGTTTGACTCCATGGTCCTGTCTGACATGCCATCCAACAGCAGGCATACCAAGGTGATTTTTTAATTTTTTTTTTTTTTTACATAAAACAGGCCCCTTTTTATAGGTTATACCCTTTAAAAAGCCCGTCCTCAAACTCATTTCTGTGAATCTTTAGTAGAACACATAAACCGAGCCCCCAGATCCCTCACAAAACCTACCCAGACCCCAAACTCCCCGACAAACTGTGCGTAGACCCCAAATTAAAAACCTGAACACTGAAGAATGCCCCATTAAAGAAGAACTCCCGCAAAAAATGTTATTCTCTGACCTGTTAGAAAGGTGCATGATATAATCTGTAGTGTATGTCATCTTCTCATCAGAGACTGTAATTCTGAGTTATCCCTCTCTTCTAATTGTAGCTGGGTCATGTGACCAACTCCCTGACCTCCAACTGACCCAGGACAGGAAGCCAGTAACTGCTCTGTTCATTCCTCTGAGACTGAAAGTGAGGCTCCCATAGGAATACATAGAGAATTAGACTTCCTGTCCACATATAAGATGCTGTGTCAGTTGGTGAGTCTGATTGCTGGTCACAAGACACAGATGAGAAGCATCAGGGAGATATAACTCACAAATACAGACACTGGTAAGAAAATTACATTCACTACAGATTACATCATGTACATTTCTAGCAGGACATGGAATAACATTTTTTGCAGGAGTTCTTTAAGTTTTTTCAGAACCTTGACCCCCATAATGTTTCAGCTCAGCAAACATCAGCCAGCCATCAGATCAGAACTACGGTGCCTGGACGACTCTCCACCGCTAGAGAGAACGTCCCACGATGGAGGCTATACATAGCCCGAAGGTTGAGCATTTACCACCAAGGCAGATGGAAGGTTTCAGAAGGGCTTCCTTCTGGGACATTTTGGTGGTACCTGAGAGATATCACGACCTTTCCAGGAGTCCGGGAGTCACCTGCTGTTTCCAGGAGCCTCCCAGATGTTTGAAGAGATATGGAAAGTATGGCTACCACCTAACAGTAGTGCTAAGTGTGTCCTCAAGAAAACAGGAGTCCGGAAGAATTCTGAAGTTTACTTTAAAGTTTGAAAAGCTATTAAAATATCATGTCATACAAAGAGGAAGAAGAAAAACAAAGCAATTTACAAAGTGACTCAACTTTTTATGCAGGAACTGAAATATTGGAAAATGTCATTGAAGAGTGGAGTAATCATTTAAAGTGTCACAAAAAAATAGTCTACATTTTTGAAACCAGCTTCTGGATCTGAAAACTTTTGTAATTGCATGTAATAAAAAAATTTAGTATAGCCAGTAAGTTTTTCAATAAAATGTATCTGTACAGCGCCACCTGCTGTTTGCTCTTTTCCTTATTTCTCGTCCACCTTACTAAGGTGGTCGTACGCGCTCAGGTTAAATCTTCATCTGCCACCAGCCTTATGTTCTGTTAGAAGCTGTGGCGGTTACAGGGAAAGAGCTACAGCAAAAAAGACACGCTCCCTGAGAAAGGACACACCCCCTGAGAAAGGACACGCCCCCTGAGTTGGCGGCCTGAAATAAATCTAGCAGAACAATTGGAGCAATGAATGTGGAGATCTCTGGATCCATGTGAGGTTCAGGGCTGGTTCTAGCTTTGTTAGAAGAGATTCTCATGTCCTATATGATTTCCATTTTTCACATTAGTAAGGCGTAACCCCTTAAGGTGTTTCTCCGCTTTGGAAAATCACTTTTTATTAGGAGGTATAAGGATCACAGTATGTCCTACTGCAGAGATCCCCGGCGATCAGCTCTGATTATGGGGACACCAGGCTGCAAGTGTTCAGTTTCCCTGCAGCGCCACCACAGGAGGTAAGCAGTATTACACACGCTGTATATGTAATGCACTAACATAGCAGGTCCTCCAGAGTTCCTAAACAGAGGACCCTTAATCAGGAGCACATCATTACCCCCAGATTGCCATGAGCCAACTGCAAGCACCCTCCAGAGTGCCAGACATAGATGCCCCTGATGATGTCACCAAGCCCCTACTACTTTCTGCACCACATGTGATGCAATGACCAATCTCTCACCACGTGTCGTATGATGATGATGAGGTCATCACATACTGTTGTATGCTGTAGAGCAGGGATGCTCAACCTGCGGCCCTCCAGCTGTTGTAAAACTACAACCCCCACCATGCCCTGCTGTAGGCTGATAACTGTAGACTGTCCGGGCATGCTGGGAGTTGTAGTTTTGCAACAGCTGGAGGGCTGCAGGTTGAGCATGCCTGCTGGAGAGGGTCTTCTACAGCCGCATTATATACTCTATGGATACGGCAGACCTGACAGAGATGTTATAGCTGCATGGGCGAGCCATTAAAGGGTTAAGGACTTGCTTCTGTCTTGCAGTCATGTTCTTCTACATAACTTTTTACAAATTGCTAAATATACAAAGGTCGTGAAGACAATTACTTGCTTGGTGAAAGCTAATGTGAGATAGTCAACTTAACAGAAGATGAGGCCGGCGTTAAGTATACATTAAGCTGTTCTACCGAGCCATTAAAGGCTTGGAAACCCGGCCAGGCTTTATTCTACAGCCGCATTACCACGTACAACAGGAGCAAATCCACCTTGTGATAAATGCATCACAAGACGGAGGTCTAGACGTGTGCGGAGCGGCCGTACATCAGGGTCTCACAATAACGGAGCAGAAGTGGAGCGTCTACCACCTCCTGCCAGGAGCCCACACTACATCTATTAAATCATCCTCTCTCACTGAGGAGGAACATATGTGACAATCGTTTTATTATAAGACATTACAGTCTACGGCACTGGACAAAGTCTTTCCATCTCTTCTCCGCCACATTGAGTCACCACCATTAAGGGCACCTCCAGTGATTAACTTAAATACACCTCTCACAAGAGAAAGAAATATAGGCATTGACAAGCTGTGTGTGAGACTGTAGAGAAGTCCTGTGATCACTGCAGCCTCTGCGCCGATTTCAGCTGGAAGTCTCTATTCAACTTTCTCTCTCTTTTTTTATTTATTTTTTTAACTGTGCTAGAGGAGCAAGACCATATGAGTCTACTGAATAGAGGGGAAACTGAAAGGCTAATAGACAAAGTGTCCGGGACTGGGCTGCAGAAAACCTCATTCTCTGGCAGCATTTATTTGTTAAACTTCCTAATAAACTTAATATTATTTTAAAAGATCTCAAAGATGACAAGGCCCCCACACAATCACAAGAATAGGGGCCCCGTGTCCTTGCCCCTGTATCTCAGAAGTAATAGAAAAGGAGAGCAGATAGGACAGTCTCCGGCACCTAGCACTCTCCATTATAGTGTCCTCCACTTGGATGGGAGTAACAGTTGAGTGCACTCGCTCCACTGTCTCTATGAATCCCCGTAGATGTTTATGATGAGTGTCGTGCACTGCAGTCTCTCTCTGCTTCTCCTTCCATTTTCCTAATGGTGATCACAGGACTCCAGTTCTGGTGTTCTGACCAGTCGTAGGCTACCAATCCCAAACAAGTCAGTGCAACATGGAGAGGAAGTCTCTTATACAGCAGACAGAGCTCTCTATGATCTATGTGAACTGAATGGTAGTCACCGAGAAAGAAGGACCACAGGCTGCAGGATATATTGAAAAGTTACAACAAGAGGAACGTAGAGAGGCGATGTAATGTAAAGCAATGACATCTACACAGTTACCGGAGTGAATTTAGACAAAAATAAATTTAACCTCCTTGTTCCTCATTTATTCACTCACCATGGCTATTTCTCCAATACCCAGCTGTGCCCGTCCCAGAGTCTGCCAGCCTTCCACAAACTTTGGGTTCCTGCTGACTGCGGTTTCTGCGGCTTGTACGGCTGGAAACATTTCCTGAAGACCCAGAAGAGACTGAAAAAGAAAATAAAAAAAAGATTGTAAAAGTGGCTGCAGCAGTCACGAGTCCGTGATATCTGTGCAGCACAAGACTGCCACTAGAGGGAGCCAACTGCAGGCTTACTTAAACAGGAGTTGTACTTGTCGGCCTTCAGATTGCTCCCCCTAGTGGTGGTCTTGTGCTGCGGAAATTCCTGCATTTACATCTTTTCATATAATCTAAATTACCTGAGAAATTCACCTATATCATAACAATGTGACATCTTTTACGAGGTGAGAACCCAGCGGCATTTCTATATCGATGCGTAGGAAGTGGATGATGTGACATGGGACATTACAGATGGCACACAAGTTACATTATTGATCATCTGGGAATTTCCTAGAACCGTAAATTACACAAGTCACATACGCTGGGCACACACTCTGCTTGCTGTGAACCCTCCAGTTATAACACAGATTGGAGAATGACATTTGATGAAGCTTAAAAACAAGTGATTTAGTGCGGGAGGGCGAACAGTGATGTCAAAACTTCCGAGGCCTGTTAATAACTCTGGGAACCTGCCAGAAACAGAAAACTTCCCTTTCCTCCCCCCCTCGTGCCCATTTGTGGTAAAATAACACTTAAAGGGATTTTCCAGTTTGATACAAATGGAGCTCAATCTGTATAAATAAAAGTTTTACAGCTTTCTCACCATTTTCAAGCTATGCAGTAAGTGGATGAGGACACTGCTGTTTCCATTCAGAGGCAGTAATACTGTCCATACTAGTCCTGCTCTCAGCTGAGAAGTGGATACAGTTGTATCCAGTCTAGACAATGATCTGTGAGCTAAACAGCCCGGACTTCAAACTGATACATTGTAACAAACTAGCAGTGTTGTATCCAGTCTAGACAATGCTCTGTGAGCTAAACAGCCCGGACTCCAGACTGATACATTGTAACAAACTAGTACAGTTGTATCCAGTCTAGACAATGCTCTGTGAGCTAAACAGCCTGGACTCGACTGATACATTGTAACAAACTAGTACAGTTATATCCAGTCTAGACAATGCTCTGTGATCTAAACATCCCGGACTCCAGACTGATACATTGTAACAAACTAGCACATTTTGCTGGTACTGTAAAACGCTGCCGATCGGCTGCATGCAATCCACGGCATACCCGTCCCATGTGAAATAACCAGTAGGGTATATTCACACTGCTGTATTGGCACACTTCAAAATTAGGAGCAGAATCTGCATTAAAATTCCATAAAAAACATGAAATTTAACTCTTTATCCATTCATCACACAAAAATAAAAAGCAACAAAACTATGAAGATAATTTATATCACCGCGTCCAAGAACGTCAGGTCTACTAAAATAAAATTTTGACTTATTTCACCCAAACAACAACAGTGAAATTACGTTTTTTGCCTTTTATTTCAACCCACAAATTACAGTTTTCGCAATACATTTTATATGGAGTAATAACTGGTGCCATTAAAAAGTACAACTCGCCCATAAAAACAAGACCTCATAGGGATATGTCTTCGGAAATAGAACAGTTATGGCTTTTGGAAGGCAGGGAGGAAAAACATATTTTTTTAAATTAAAAACCTATGGTTTTGGGTCCACAGACGTATCCTGCTGTGACACTCCTTTCCACCTACTCTACTGAGGGTATGTTAGCAAAACAAGTAGAGGTTAGATGGAAAGGCGTACCACGGCAGAATCAGACTACACCGGGTTCGTTTGTAGTCTGTTACCATGGAGACACAGATCTGCCTATAGGATTTTTTTTTTACTAAGTCTATTGGCAAAGAGGTTTTACATTGTACTTTAAATGCATAGGAGAATCCAGGTTCATCTCCTTGTTTGTCCCTATGGGAATACTTAGGGGTTTATGTTCCGAATTTTTGTATTTTTTAAGCAAAAACAACACAATGTCCCCCCTGCTTGGAATTTCACAATTTTATTGAGGCCAAATATGGATTATTAAGTATTACTGAGCTCATTAGTTCCACATTCCCAAACAATTCAGTCTCGTCTCTGCCCATATGGAAATGATCAGTTGTGGGGTCTTCCTCCCACACGAGTTCTCTGCTCATCCAGTTTACATAACGTCTCACTGATTGAGTCCACTCCGCGCCCGTCACTCCACACACAGAGGGATCCGGAGTCTTCTACATTCCTTTTTAACTTCAATTTTTTCAAATTATGTTGGAATTAAATGCCGAACGTAAAAGAAACAAAAAATTCACAGAGAGCGACGGTAAAAAAACGAGGCTGAAGCGCTGAGATGTCTCATTATTCACCTGCCGGATGGGGAAGGGGGGGGGGGGGCCTAATCCATTATACGGAACGTACTGTCGGGGCATCACAGACACAAAATATGTGGATATGGGCAGAACTTAAAAAAGTCTAAAAACTTAATGGGAATGCAAATTAAACATTAAACAAGACATTAAAATTAATTCATTGCCGTTAACCTTCTTGAGTGGGAAGTTATGCAAATGTTCACATAACAAAACATATAAAATATTTACAAAATATACTGAATCCCACTTTTCACACTAAAAGCACACGATAGGCTGTCATTTCCTATATTAAGCTTTGCAATATAGACTGGGACAGAATGAGCAGAGTCATCTCGTTCGCATTAGATGATGGAGGGTAATGACAGCTCTATTGTACTGCTTGAGGCCTAAATAAGGTAGAATAACGCATAATACACACCGATAAGGCTCTGTACACAACTCTCCAGTCACTCCTAGGACTCTGGTGGAGGAGCTGTGCTCCATCATTTCATGGAGACTGTAATGATCTTTAACACTTTTCTGACCAAAAACTGCAGTTGCCACAAAGTCCATGCTCCCTGCTGCACTGTCTGTACAAAAAACACAAGAAGTGCTTGTCTCCAAAATGGCCACCCTAGGATTTAATAAAAAATAATTATCCAGAACACCTAAAAATAAAGGAGTCAAATTCTGTCTCCTTCTAGAGGGAGCTCAAGAGCTTACAGCATACAGATATATACAGATACCGCAAGGGGATATCAGGAGCTTACTGCATACAGATATATACAGCCACCACTAGAGGGAGCTCAGGAGATTACTACATACAGATATATACAGCCACCACTAGAGGGAGCTCAGGAGATTACTGCATACAGATATATACAGCCACCACTAGAGGGAGCTCAGGAGATTACTACATACAGATATATACAGCCACCACTAGAGGGAGCTCAGGAGATTACTGCATACAGATATATACAGCCACCAGTAGAGGGAGCTCAGGAGATTACTACATACAGATATATACAGCCACCACTAGAGGGAGCTCAGGAGATTACTACATACAGATATATACAGCCACCACTAGAGGGAGCTCAGGAGATTACTGCATACAGATATATACAGTCACCACTAGAGGGAGCTCAGGAGATTACTACATACAGATATATACAGCCATCACTAGAGGGAGCTCAGGAGATTACTACATACAGATATATACAGCCACCACTAGAGGGAGCTCAGGAGATTACTGCATACAGATATATACAGCCACCATTAGAGGGAGCTCAGGAGATTACTACATACAGATATATACAGTCACCACTAGAGGAGCTCAGGAGATTACTGCATACAGATATATACAGCCACCACTAGAGAGAGCTCAGGAGATTACTACATACAGATATATACAGCCACCACTAGGGGAGCTCAGGAGATTACTACATACAGATATATACAGCCACCACTAGGGGGAGCTCAGGAGATTACTACATACAGATATATACAGCCACCACTAGAGGGAGCTCAGGAGATTACTACATACAGATATATACAGCCACCACTAGAGGGAGCTCAGGAGATTACTGCATACAGATATATACAGCCACCACTAGAGAGAGCTCAGGAGATTACTACATACAGATATATACAGCCACCACTAGAGGGAGCTCAGGAGATTACTACATACAGATATATACAGCCACCACTAAGAGGGAGCTCAGGAGATTACTACATACAGATATATACAGCCACCACTAGAGGGAGCTCAGGAAAGTACTACATACAGATATATACAGCCAACACTAGAGGAAGCTTAGGACATTACTACATATATATACAGTCACCACTAGAGAGAGCTCAGGAGATTACTACATACAATTATATAAAGCCACCACTAGAGGGAGCTCAGGAGATTACTACATACAGATATATACAGCCACCACTAGAGGGAGCTCAGGAGATTACTACATACAGATATATACAGTAACCATTAGAGGGAGCTCAGGATATTACTACATACAGATATATACAGACACCACTAGAGGGAGCTCAGGAGATTACTACATACAGATATATACAGCCACCACTAGAGGGAGCTCAGGAGAGTACTACATAATATGCTATTATGGAATTCAATGGTGGTGGCTATTATGCCCATACTATTAGATCAGGCAAGCCGATCCAGCACCATTGTAAGCAGCCCCCCCAAATATACTGAAACCCCATTATCCCCAAATTTTACGACTTCTGTAAAGACATATTATGAAAAAAACAAAAAACAAAATGGTGTTCTGAAGTCATTCACAGTTGCACCCATGAGTCTAAACTGCAGAAAAATCTACAGCATGACGCCAAGTGATGACGGAGGTCCTGTGCCTGGTGGAATAAGGGCCACAGGTGATGAATGCGAAGAACACGCCGAGGACAAAAAAATAACAACTGCATTAAAGAAAAGTGATTTGGAACCAGAAGGCGACGAAGTCGAGAAAACAACAAGCGCATAAAACCCACATCCGCGCTGGATTATGAGATCTGTAAATTTGGAGAGGCGAGAGCGGTCATCTCCGCCATAACACGACAAATGGCATCTGCTAAAGTCTACGACTTAACAAAATAATAAATCAGATCATACGCACTTATAACAGGTCGATGGGCGGCCACTTGGCAGCCTCCAAACACACATCAACCACTGATGGCGGTGTACCTACTGCCGGGTAATGCAGAATGTGATTATTTCCGTATAATGCTGGGGGGGGGGGGAGATGCCTGATATATCCTAAATTATTATTATTATTGCGGATGTGTCCCAGGATGTACAGGACATTGAAATGAATGTGTTGCCCCTTTGATGCCCTTAAAATTTCATAAACCGTGTCCTGAAAATGTCTGACAACGGTTACCGTTTCCTAACCTGTGCTTGAGGAACCGCAGCTCTGGAGGAATGACAGCTGCTCAACAGAAAACAGGAAAAGTTGTATTGTAACTATCCAAGTCTGACCTCAATGCTCTGATGTCTCATCATCCGTCAATTAAAGAAGAACTCCCGCAACAATTTTTTTCCATGTCCTGCTAGAAATGTACATGGTGTAATCTGTAGTGAACGTCATTTTCTTACCAGTGTCTGTATTTGTGAGTTATATCTCCCTGATGTTTCTCATCTGTGTCATGTGACCAGCAATCAGACTCACCAACTCACACAGCACCTTATGTGTGGACAGGAAGTCTATTTCTCTATGTATTCCTATGGGAGCCTCACTTTCAGTCTCATAGGAATGAATAGAGCAGTAACTGGCTTCCTATCCTGGGTCAGTTGGAGGTCAGGGAGTTGGTCACATGACCCAGCTACAATTAGAAGAAAGGGGATAGCTCACAGATACAGTCTCTGATAAGAAGATGACATTCACTACAGATTATATCATGCACCTTTCTAACAGGTCAGAGAATAAAAAATTTTGCGGGAGTTCTCCTTTAATCTAGACTTGTGAAAATCCAGAGAAAGTCCAGAGTCCCATTCTGTATATGTTATGGACATTCCCTGCTCATATGTCTCATGAGGCATGTCCCCTACCTGGGAACAGTCCACTGATGGACATCATGTAGTACTTCAAGGCTATGGACACCTTTGAGGCAATTTTTTTAATGTATTTTACAAATTCTTGGCTAAAATCATGTTTTTCAATTGTTATTAAAATGTTCAGCCATTTGCACGTTACAAGGGTTAAAAATCAGTCTGTTTGCAAGTTGTCACAGTGTGTTTCGTCATCAGACATCTCATGTGCAGCTCTTATCTCTGATCTCATCACCTCATAAAACACCAAAGCTCAGTTCTTATCAAACTGGTAAGAATTTGGCTTAACCCCCTAACTGTTTTGCTAGTCCAGCTCCAGCAGTGGGAAAAGTAGCTACCTGGATGGGGAGGGCTGCTTTAGATGCTGCTACCTCCTGAATGGTAGCAGCTAGAAGCATGGTCAAACAACTGGTCTTATTTGAAAGCAGATGTTCCAAGCTTTCAGACAATACCAATGACAGCAATATGTTCAGGACAGAGAAAGTTATCACTGATAGAAATCGGGATGCTGTGAATTAAGCTGAAAATGAAAGTAAAAACAGGTTTCACTTGCGATTATTCCCAACTTGATTTCTAACAGTGATTTCTCCTCTGTTGCTAGTAGTCATTTTGGTCTTGTATGAAAGCCTGGACTGTCAGCTTTAAGACAAGGCATGTTGCATGTTTCTAGCTGCTACCATTGAGGAGATATCACCATCTAAAGCAGCCCTCCCCCCTCCAGTTAGCTACCTTTTATACTGCCCGAGCTGGACTCAGGTTAATAAGTGTTTATGGGGTCAGGAAATCAGTGATAAGAGCTACACATGAGCTGTCTGATGACAGGATTCAAAGAAAATAGACTGCGAGAGCTTGCAAACAGACTGTTTTTAACCCTTGTATCTCAGAAACGACTGAACATTTTTTAATAAAGAACAATTAAAACACACAGTAAAGTAATATGTGCACCACCAGAAGTAAGCAGGGGGAGGATTTCTGATCCAATGCCACATGGAGAATTCATTGCAGACGTCGAGAAGTGCCAGGGCTTACAATTAAGCTGGGGACAATATATCACATCCAGAGGTGAACAAAAGACTGCCGAATATTTCCTAAGAACAGTACAGGCACAAAATAACCGAAAACCCCTTTGCCACACCCTGTTAGTAAATTTTAAGTAAATACAGGGGTTCCACCTTAAAGGGGTATCCCAGCTTTTTGATACTGATGATGTATCTTTCAGTCAGGTCATCAACATCAGATCACCCAGCACCCTCACAATCAGGTCCTTTTTTGGACTTTGTCCACAGTTTCAGTTGATCAGCGGGGGCGCCTTGTGTGGAACCGCCACTATCCAGAAGATATGTAATCAATATCAAAATGTTGGAATAACCCTTTTAAGGAGCATCATCTATTAACGAGTGCAATTAAAAGGGTGTCTCCTTTCTGGAGGACCCAGGGTGTGCAAGCATTGTACAGTATTTCAATGGACACAGTGTAATACTTCATTTCTCCAGCGGGGACGCAGTACAGCTGACCCCCAGGAGGAGGATAACCTGTGATCAACTTAACAACAGGGGCTCTTCCAACAATTAGACATCCCCTCCTCTCAATAAAAGGAAGATAAGAGTGTGCAGCACCCCCGCTGGAGAAATGAGGCAGTGCACAAGGTCTATTCATATCGGTGGGTTGTCTGTGTAATGCAGTACAGGACCGGTCATCCAGAACGAGAGACGCACTATAGGGCCGGTATACCTATAGACTACAGTATTCCTATATACAGAGGCGTATAGTGGGTGCCATACATTGTTCTTACAATGGAAGCCTATTTGCAAGGTATACAGCTCTAAACCTACACGAAAACAAAGGACAACCCCTTTAAGGAAATCCATTGCTCAGTCTGCAAAGTCCCAGGAAGCCAAGCCTCTTCTCCCACAATTATCTCCAGGAAGGGGGAAAAAGGAGATAGTCCCCAGATTTCTGCAAGGCTTTTTGTTTCTATTATGCATTTTACGTCTCTTTATTGTTTTCTTATATCAGTAACATAAACCTGGTAAAACAGCAATTACGCTGCACAGTACAAGACATCAGGTCTCAGCCTGTACCGGACTAGTCAACAGCTCCAGGTAATTCACTGAGAAATGAAGGATCCTTCAATGGCACACTCGTCATGTGGTCAATGAGAAACACGTTTGTCACTGTGAAAGAAATGGGTCGTTGCTGTGTCGTAGGACGCTACATATTACATAGAAACATAGAACATAGAAACACCCTTGATATGAAAAAAGTGATTTTACATGTTATCGGTTACACAGAGTAAAAAAATCTTCTATTCCTTCATTCATTATCAGACCCCTGATATTCAGTTCACAACCTGCATCCAGTTTCAGACTTTTCTCAAGTGCAGTGTAAGATCTGTGTGTCCAGGATGCTGCTGTCTTCCCCAGCTCTCTTGTATGGAGACAACTTCATTCCTGGACTGATTTCTTTTGCTTGTACTAACAGTCAGCGATGCAGAGACGTCTGTGATTCCCCCTCCCTCTCCTGCAGAGTCATCAGTGAGTGCTCTGATTTCTCTTTACACTTGTACACAGCTTATGTGATTCTCCCCATGCAGACTGCCTTGTGTGCACTTTCCTTAAAGGGGTTCTCCGGGAATTAAAAAAATGAAAATACTTAAATATTACTTTATTATAATAAAAGGTATTTAGGAATATATTTGTAACGGCTCGTTTTGTCTAGGAGAAACAAAATGGCCGCCGTCCTATCAGTACACACAGAACCTGTCCTAATCACACAGGAGGACAAGTTACTTCACAACTCTGAAGTAAAGAGCTGCCTCATCCTCCTCTCTGCTATGCTTGTCAGGAATTATGATCCTGAATAGTAACATAGTTTATAAGGCCGAAAAAAGACATCTGTCCATCCAGTTCGGCCTGTTTTCCTATAAGTTGATCCAGAGGAAGGCAAAAAAAAGATTAGATCTTCAGCTGAATCTCTGTAGGAATGGAGTCCACGAGGAGACATGAAGTACAGAGAGGACGGACAGGACAGACTGTGGTAATGGAGACTGCATACAAGAGCTGCTACTCATTATTCACACCTCACCTCCTCTCTGTACTTCATGTCTCCTCATAAACTCCATTCCTAGAGATTTATTTTATCATCTGTATTCAGGACCATAATCCCTGACAAGCAGAGCAGAGAGGAGGATGAGGCAGCTCTTTACCTCAGTGTTGTGAAGTAACTTGTCCTCCTGTGTGATTAGGACAGGTTCTGTGTGTACTAACAGGACGGCGGCCATTTTGTTTCTCCTAATGATTGCTTCCCAGACAAAACGAGCCGTTATAACTAATGAAAGGTATTTGGGAATATATTTATCATGAAGTAATATTAAGTATTTTCATTTTCTTTACTTCCTGGAGAACCACTAACCTATAAAAAAAAAATAGAAGCATGACTGCAGATCATGAAAACCCATCCACCGAGACCAGACACAACCGGGAGCAGTAAAAGTCTCTGATGACTTTTGTTAACCCTCCGTACGTCAAGACGGTTTGTATATAATGTACAACTGCAAAACGCAAGACCTCATACATCTGTGCAGTTTAAAAAATTATGTATATTAAAATGTTATACATTCCCGAATAGGTGACGTGGAAAAACCAAAATGTGTCTCGTCCTGGCTGGGAGTTAATCTCTCAAGGGGTGGAGAAGCTGAGATATGTGGAGCTATCTGGTATGGTCCTCACTCAGTAGAGCTGTCTCGCTAGCGCCTCCTTTTGGAAATGTCTCGCTATGAGTCAAAGTCTGACAAGTCTAGGAATATCACAAGGGAAAATAACCAAGACAAATGTCCATCTGCAGACAGCTGTTTTGGGGTGTGTGCCCCTGATCAGTAAGGTGAAGGACTCTGGCCAGCTCTTGAACGTAGCTTTGGGGGTGGGGGGGGGGGGCTGCCTCTCTTTAACCACTTCCTTACTGCTGTACGACTATATACGTTGTTCTTTAAACATGGCACCCCCTTCCCTGGAAGTCCTGAGCTCGGCGTGGAGATCAGGGGAACCGTTCGTTCGCTGTGCTAGCCTCGGTTCCTCTGAAGGATCTGAAGCTGCCACAGCAGTAGTTTCTATGGGGGCCTGCAGGTGGCAGGGGTCCACAGGAACACAGTTTTACTTAAAGGGGTTATCCCGTGACTAAGGTAAAAAATGAAAATCACACATCACATAGTACATGACAATCTCTATCTAACAAAGCTAGAACCCGCCCTGTACCTCACATGGATCCAGAGGTCAAGGGGAGTGTCTTTTATGCTGCAGCTAAGGGGCGTGTCCATGCTCTACCTAACACAACTCAGGGGGCATGTCTCAGCTCTCCATATCACAGCTCAGGAGGCGTGTCTCAGCTCTCCCTATCACAGCTCAGGAGGCGTGTCTCAGCTCTCCCTATCACAGCTCAGGAGGCGTGTCTCAGCTCTCCCTATCATAGCTCAGGAGGCGTGTCTCAGCTCTCCCTATCACAGCTCAGGAGGCGTGTCTCAGCTCTCCCTATCACAGCTCAGGAGGCGGTCTCAGTCTCCTATCAAGCTCAGAGGCGTGTCCCAGCTCTCCTATCACAGCTCAGGAGGCGTGTCTCAGCTCTCCCTATCACAGCTCAGGAGGCGTGTCTCAGCTCTCCCTATCACAGCTCAGAGGCGTGTCTCAGCTCTCCCTATCACAGCTCAGGAAGGCGTGTCTCAGCTCTCCCTATCACAGCTCAGGAAGCGTGTCTCAGCTCTCCCTATCACAGCTCAGGAGGCGTGTCTCAGCTCTCCCTATCATAGCTCAGGAGGCGTGTCTCAGCTCTCCCTATCACAGCTCAGGAGGCGTGTCTCAGCTCTCCCTATCACAGCTCCGGAGGCGTGTCTCAGTTCTCCCTATCACAGCTCAGAAGGCGTGTCTCAGCTCTCTCTATCACAGCTCAGGAGGCAGATGCAGGATGAAACTGAGCATGTGCGGCCTTCTCAGTGAGCAGGTCAAAGAAATTAGAAAAAAAAACAAACAGCAGCAGGTGCTATACAGATAAATTTTATTGAATAACTCAGTGGCTATGTTAAATGTTTAATTACATGCAATTCCAAAAGTATTCAGATCCAGGGGCTGGTTTAAAAACTGTAAAATATTTTTCATGGGATGTGTTGATTGCAGCCAATGTGACAAGTGAAGTAACAACTGCTTGTTAAAGTCCGCTAAGGGGACTTAAAATAGGTATACAAAAAGGGATATGCTTTTAGAAATATAAAAAAATATATAACAATTTAAATCTTCACTCTTTTCCCATATTAAAAATAAACAATAAAAATATAATGACCATGGGCACCACCGCATCCCAAAATGCCTGTACTATTCCCGTAAGATTAACGGTGTAATGGGAAAAAAAAACCTAAACAGCTAATTCAGTATGTTTTTGCTGCTTCATCCCCCCAAAAAAGTCATAAAAAGTAAATCAAAAAGTCATACAAACTCCAAAATGGAATCAATAAAAACTGTAGCTCACCCCACAAAAAAGCTATGGGGATCAGAATATGGTGATGCAAGTTAAAAAATATATTTTTTTCCAAAATTTGTATTTTTTTTACATTTTTTCACATATTATATAAACGTGGTATTGCTGAAATTGTACGGAGCCGGAGAATAAAGAGAACAAGTGAGTTTTACCGCGCAGGGAATGCTGTGAAAACTAAAAACTGTGGCAGAATAGCGTTTTTTTTGGTTGTTTTTTCAATTCCACGCCATTTGGAATTTTCATCGTATGCAATACTAAATCATGCCTTTACAAAGCACAACTTATCCCTGTAAAAAACAAGCCCTCACACGGCTATGTGAACCGAAAAATTAAAAAAGTTATGGCTCTGGGAATGCAGGGAGGGAAAAATGAAAGCACAAAAACGGAAAATCGCCCGGTAATGAAGGGGTTAAGGAGACCAGCTGTGTATGGAGACTTAGTGGCAATGCGCCAGGGGAAAGTAACACGCGGAGGTATCTCCCAGAAAACAGATGTCTGCAGATGGAGATTGGCTCTTTTCCCACGGCGTGTCCAAACCCTTCTTACAATTCAGAACAGTAGCATTTCAGTCCGCAACAAAACTGCCTTTCCGTTCCTTCGCAGGACGAGGCGGCAATCGCATTTCGGAAAGATCCGTATATTGAGAACCAAAGTGTAACAGTTTTGAATTGTCTATCAATCAATCTATGAAAACATTGAAGTTTGATGCTTCATTTCTTCTTTTGGGGTTAAAGGGCATCTGTCAGCAGTTTTGCGCCTATGACACCGGCTGACCTGTTACATGTGCACTTGGCAGCTGAAGACATCTGTGTTGGTCCCATGTTCAGATGTGCCCGCATTGCTGAGAAAAATGATGTTTTACTATATGCAAATGAGCCTCTAGGAGCAACGGGGGCGTTACCATTACACCTAGAGGCTCCGCGCTCTCTGCATCTGTCGCGCCCTCTGAAGGATGATCATGTTTATACTGCCAGGTCCCGTCAATCAGAGGGCGCAGCAGTTGCAGCGAGAGCGGCGCCTCTATGTGTAATGGTAACGCCCCTGTTGCTCCTAGAGGCTCATTTGCATATAATAAAACATCATTTTTCTCAGCAATACGGACACATATGAACATGGGAGCAACACAGATGCCTTCAGCTGCCAAGTGCACATGTAACAGGTCAGCCGGTGTCATAGGTACAGAACTGCTGACAGATGCCCTTTAACAGCGGCCAGAAAATTATTATTTAAAAAAGTTTCTAAACTATTTATGGAAGAAGTTTGCATGTTTTTTATTCTTTTACCAATTTCATGTAAAAATCTTGCAATACTGCAGTTCTCACGCTGGTCACAGTAGGTTGACATTTCCTGATTACTGCTGTTCACTTGTCAGCTTTGCTGTATATACTGAGACAGAATGTGCAGTCATCTCCAAATCATTAGTATTGGGAGATTTAATGACAGCTCTATTGACCACTGGAGGTGTAGATAAGGCAGGATATTAACACTATATGCACAGATATATGGCTCTGTATGCAGCTCCCCTGTCGCTCCCTGGTCTCTGGGACATTCATTCCTATACATTGCAACTAAAGCACTGTACAGACAATACAAGATGGAAGAACAATATGTGCGCTCTGCACACAGTCAGACAAGTGGTCCTGCGGCTGAGCGGACGACCAAAAAGAAAAGGTCACACAGCTCCAGTGTTTCAGGCAATTATCTACTGAGCAACAAACCAAACTCGTTTTGTGCTTAGTACATTACATTCCCCACACATTCATAGCAGGCAAATAACGCTATTCCTTTTTTTGTTTTTATTTATTTATTTTTTTTACTCGCTTGTTTGTAGAGTCACGTCTGGCGGTATTAAAGGTCAGAAATCGCCATAAATTTTTTGCTACCCCAATGAAACTCTCTTATGAACGACGTTTTTTATATTAATATCTCTTTGCAGTGACTTTATTTAAAAACCTCTTAAGAATCGCCACCTGGAAGAACTGGCAGACTGCAAAATAGATAGAAAGAGTATTTTTCGCTTTAGAAGACGCACTTTTTCCCCTAAAACTGGAGGACAAATGGCAGTGAGTCTCATGAAGAGACTACTAATGAGTGCTTCCATAATGGAAATGCTCACTAGTACACACTAGGTCCGGGGAGCAGTGAATATAGCGGGTACTGGCTTTACTCGCCACTCCCTGTTCTTCTCTGGCTCTGTGTGAGGCCATAGTACATGTAAGCGCACACTAGGACCTGGTGTGGTGCACCAGGAAGAGTGCGCTGGATCTCCCAAATGGCTCCGCTGTCCGTAGCAGGAGAGGTACGTTCTTTATTTTATGTCTAATCTGAGGTCTGATGAAGATTGGGGGTCTGATCTGAGGTCTGATGAAGATTGGGGGTCTGATCTGAGGTCTGATGAAGATTGGGGGTCTGATCTGAGGTTTGACATTTGGAGGTCTGATGAAGATTGGAGGTCAGATAAATATTTTTTTTCGTATTTCCCTCCTTTAAAACCTAGGTGCGTCTTACAAAGCAGAAAATACAGGAGATCAATGATAGAGAGATAGATAGAAGCTAATTAGAAAGCTTTGAAACAGACAGCTAAATACATAGACAGAAAGATAGATAGATAGACTTAGACAGAGATAGACTTAGATAGATTATATATAGACAGATACATCAGATAGACAGATAGATGTGTGTCTGTAGATGGAACTTGCTAGATAACAACATCCTATCAAAAATAGATAGATGATAGATAGATAGATAGATAGATAGATAGATAGATAGATGTACGAAGATTGAACTTGTTAGTTAATGACATCCTGTGATTACAGCAGCCTCTGCACTGTTTTAACCCTTACACTCCCAGCGCCGTACATGTACTGCGCTGGGGCGATGCGGGCACATGGCGCCCGCTCGCAAGTGCGGCGGGCGTCATGGCCGGCAAGTCTCTGCTGTTTCTAATAGCAGAGACTTGCCGCTACTTACTATATCGGCGGCGTCTTCCTGGGCGTTTAGATGCCGTGATCACACGTAATCACGGCATCTAGTTGCATCTGAACCCGGAAGCGTTCGCTTCCGGATGGTGTACAGACACCCCGTGTGGCCAATCGGGGTGTCTGTACACCATATGAAAACTGTAATCCTCGCTGGTGAGGATTACAGTTTTCAAAGTGCAATTCTTATTCTGGCCACTAGATGCAGGCCAGGATAAGAAATGAGCAATTCTTGGATTTCTGGTCTAGAAAATCCCTGATTGCTCATAAAGAAAAAAAAAAGCCACAATATATAAGCCCATATTTGAGCTTTCAAATAGTAAAAAAAAATTAAAAAAAAATGTTAAAAAATATATAAAAAATAAAAAAGATATAAAAGTTCAAATCACCCCCCTTTCCGTATAGTTAAAAAATAAATACCTAAATAACAATAAATATAGACATCATGGGTATCACCGTGACCGAAAACGCCCGTACTTTTAAAATATATTTAAAAAATTCCAATACGGCAAATTGTGTGGCGGAAAAAAGCGTCCAAATGGCGATTTGCCGTTTTTTGTTGCTTTTTAAAAAAAAAAAAAAAATTAAATAAAAAGTGATGAAAAAGTCATACACACCCTAGAATGGTATCAATAAAAACTTCAGATCGTCCCGCAAAAAATGAGCCCCCATACAGCTCCGTACACATAAATACCAAAAAGTTATAGGGGTCAAGATATGACAAGGAAAAAAAAAAAAAAAGGGCAACTTTCTAATTATTTTATCACTATGAAAACGCAGGAAAAACTATACATATTAGGTATTGCCGGATTTGTACTGACCAGTAGAATGAAAGTAACGGATCAGTTTTAATGCACATCAAACGCTGTATATAAGAAACCCGTAGAACTGTAGCGGAATAGCGTTTTTTTTTGCAATTTCACCCGGTTTGGAATTTTTTTCCCGCTTCCCACTACACCATATGCAATATTAAATGGTGGCGTTGGAAAGTACAACTTGTCCCGCAAAAAACAAGCCCTCATACAGCTATGTGAACAGAAAAATAAAAGAGTTATGGCTGTTTGAAGGCAGGGAGCACAAAACGAAAATGCATGACCAAAAAAACCTCCGGGAGTGAAAGGGTTAAGCAAACAGTCTCTGCCCTATGGGAGGGATAAGGAGTAGAGTGGCAGAGACCGGGCCGCAGCTCCACTGTATGTGCAACACGTCCGACTGACAGATATAGATAGATAGAAGATAGATAGATTATATATAGACAGATACATCAGAAAGACAGATAGATGTGTGTCTGTAGATGGAACTTGCTAGATAACACCCTATCAGAAATAGATAGATATGAGATAGATATTAGATAAGAGATAGCTAGCTAGATAGATAGATAGATAGATAGATAGATAGATGTACAAAGATTGAACTTGTTAGTTAATGACATCCTGTGATTACAGCAGCCTCTGCACTGTTTTAAGCAAACGGTCTCTGCACTATGGGAGGGATGAGGGTGGAGTGGCAGAGACCTGTATGTGCAACAAGTCCATATGTGCAACAAGTCCGACAAAATGTCAAAGCACTGAACTGAAAGGGCTCTTAAATGTTCTGTAGATGACGATCTAACAGCATTGGGGAGTTTATATTTTTCACTGGACGTACAACTTAAAAGCTCAAGCTCAAAACAGCAGTTAAAAGTAATATACTGACTCAGGATTAAAAATGAAGGCTGCGATCACGGTGATATAACCTACAGACGCTATTATTTACAGTCGCCCCAGTCGCCCCCTTAGTCTGTGAAGCAATAAAGGTCAGAATCTGCTTCCTAAATCTTACCCATTGGTTTTAATAAGGTCGCTTCGGTATGTTCATAAATTTCCTGCAAGGCTGGTGAGATGTAAACTCTCATTACCGCCTTCCTAATAATTTCACTTGATTTCCAGGTGCTCACGCTAATTTGTAAGAAATGAGACGCACTCGAAGGCCCCTTCTCATCCTTGGGTCAGGCCAAATGCAACCAATCATTTGCACTGTTTATGTAGGAAAAGCGACAAAGCTGTAATGAATGGAGAAGGTTTGCAAATTGTAATAGGAAGGCACGGAATGTAATGAGAATGTAAAAGAGGAAATTATGATCTGCTATAAAAAAAAAAGCTGCCAGGTCATGTATCAAGTATAGAATAAAGACTCTAGACTTGTTTTCTTCATCAATGAATCATAAAACTTAAAAGGAGACTATGGTCGGATCCTTGGGGGTGGGGTCTGACGTTTATCTTTGATGCTGTGTCATGCTCCTCCCACTTGGATTCTACACAAGACATAACACAATGGGAGACTGCTGCCGGATCCTCAGAGTTCAGATCTGACATTTATCTTTAGTGTTGTACCATGCTCCTCCCACTAAGATTCTACAAAAGACATAACAAAATGGGAGACTACTGCCAGATCCTCGGGGGTGGGGTCTGACATTTATCTTTGGTGCTGTCATGCTCCTCCCACTCAGATTCTATACAAGACATAAACAAAATGGGAGACTAAAGCTGGATCCTCAGGGGTCAGATCTGACATTTATCTTTAGTAGAGATGAGCGAACGTGCGCGTAACGAGCACTGTGCCGCTCGGCTCCACTGCGCTTGCGTGGGCGCAGGCAGACGCTTCCGTCGGGTGAGGAGAACGGAAGCGGCTGCCTGCGCCCATGCGAGCGCAGGGGAGCCGAGCTGTACAGTGCTCATTACGAGCACGTCCGCTCATCTCTAATCTTTAGTGCTGTGTCATGCTCCTCCCACTCAGATTCTACACAAGACATAACACAATGGTAGACTACTACCGGATCCTCAGGGGTCAGATCTGATATTTATCTTTAGTGCTGTGTCATTGTCCTTCCACTCAGATTCTACACAAGACATAACACAATGGCAGACTAATGCTGGATCCTCAGGGGTCAGATCTGACATTTATTTTTAGTGTTATGTCATGCTCCTCCCACTCAAGACTCTGCACTAGAAATAACACAATGACGTAGATTTACTAATACTGTCTAATAGCAAGACAGTAGGACTATAGATTAGACAGTCTTATGCCACATTTTTTACAATGGACTATAAAGAATAATAAATCTGGTGCACCTTTAGACTGTCTAGTCTAATGATACAACACCTTTTTGTTAGCTTAGTTTACTTCAAACATTGTGGCAAAATTGTGGAAACTTTAATCCACACCCCTTTCCCCATTTAGGCAAAGTGCCTAAAATGGTTAATAAATGGGGTCGTCAGTCCTTCCTTTCATTCAACAGAAATAAGATGGTAGGACCAAAAGTAGAGTCTACATGTAAGAGGACATCAGCATCCACAAGTGGAAGATGTTCTCTAAGGACAAAATTCCTTTGTGTGTTCCAAGGAGCCTCAGATATGAGTATGTGGAGGAGTTCTCCATAAAGGGGAGCTCTGGTACAGAAATACCCTAGCTCTGATTTAAAGGGGTTGGCTAATGAAAAAAATAGCTCCTGTCTATATGCCCTTTTAGAATCAATGGACATCACAGAGTAGGAACCTGTGTTCTTCACTTCCTCCAGGAGCCAAAATGGAGAACCCTTCTTCAGGACACAAGATGTCCTTGTATTACATGGATGTCCATTCTTTTGAATGTTATATTACTACAGTGGCCATGTCAAGGGTGGCGACCTCCACCGACAGCTTCATTTTGTAAAGGTCCGAGTCTAAGGAGACAACCCCAATAATAAAGGGGATGTAACTAGATCAGGACTTTCACTTATTAACCACCTAACTGTTCTGCCCAAGTCCAGCTCGAGCAATGTGAAAAGTGGCTTACTGGAGGGCGGAGGTCTGCTTTAGATGGTGATATCTCCTCAATGGTAGCAGCTAGAAACATGTGGTCTTGTCTGAAAGCTGACAGTCCAGGCTTTAATGCAATTACAGCTAAAGAAACAGAGGAGAAATTACTGTTAGAAATCAAGTCGGGAATAATCGCGAGTGAAACCTGTTTTTACTTTCATTTTCAGCTGCATTCACAGCATCCCAGTTTCTATCAGTGATATCTTTCTCTGTCCTGAACATATTGCTGTCTGAAAGCTTTGAATGTCTGCTTTCAAACAAGACCAGTTGCATGTTTCTAGATGCTACCATTCAGGAGGTAGCAGCATCTAAAGCAGCCCTCCCCCCTCCAGTTAGCTACTTTTCCCACTGCTGGAGCTCCACTCCGGCAAAACAGTTAGGGGGTTAAAGGGATTGTGGTACATTTTTGAATCATCCCTTATCTGCAAATATCTGATTGGTGGGGGTCTGACCGCTGGGACCACCATTGATCCTGAGATTGGAGGCTCAGCTCCTCCCATATGAATGGAACAGCAGGTCGTGCTTGCATGCTGCCACTCTATTGTGTCTCTGTGAGACTTCTGGAGAGCAGAGCGCTCCCATACCTCCTGCAGCAACGCAAAAGTGCTCTTGATCGGTAGGGGGTCGGGGAGTTAGACTCCCACCAATCAGATACTTTTCCCCTATTCTGTGGATAGGGGGCAAGTTAAAATTTTGGCACAACCCTTTTACCTATTTGTTTCTCTGGAGGACTGAGCACACCCATAGACACCATGTAATACTTTCTTTGCCCTGCGGAGGTGCTGCAGGGGAAAGGAACACTTGGTTTTTGGTGCTGTGACCTTTCTACCCAAAGAGATTGCCCAACTTCATGAAACCATGGCCGAGTTACAGTAAAACCTTGGTTGGTTTTGCTCCATGATCTGAATTTCCTGTTTTATAATTTTTTTTACAGTTTTTTAAATAGTTTTATCGTGTGCTCGAGTGGTTTTATGAAGACATGCGGATACAATACTATATATATATATACCAGCTGGAGAAGAGAGACTGGTTTATGTGTAAAATATCTAAAAACGCAGCGATGTCACGTATCATCCTCATTCCACTCATTCTTCTGTCTGTTTATGTATGAAGCGTCTTGGTGACAAGGGAAGTGTGGCCCCGGAGCGTCGGGGAGACCTCCCCGGGTAAATTTATCGTACGCTCATTAGACTAATGTCGTAAACACTAATAATTTTATCACAGTAATTGCTGGTGTCTGACATTCGGAAGCAGATCCAGTGATGTAAAAGTCAGAGCCTTGGCCTCGTCTTCCTTGATCTAGATCATTAGTCAGACTGATTGTTGGCTTTGGAGTGTCAGGATATGTCCTTGTGGCGATTAGCGGTTTATTTAAAAGGGTTTTCTGAGATTTTAGTAGTTCTCGCAGCTTACCAAGCACAGCGGCGTACATTGTATAGCGTCTGTACTTGGTATCGAGCTGCGTCTAGGCCATGTGACCGAATAACGTGCCGTCACTGGCCTAGAAAAAGCTGTGAGAAGGCCGCGGCACTACTGTGAGCACTGATGCCTTCTCAAACAGCTGATCGGGGGACAAACCCCATCAATCAGATACTGATGACCTTTCCAGAGGATAGATCATCAGTATAAAAATCTCAAAAAAACCCTTAAAAAAAAAAAATCACCTTTTCACTCCATAAGACTCACCTTTTCCCCCCCAAAATGTGCGTCTTATGGGCCGAATACTAATGAGCAATTCCATTATAGACATGCTCATTAGTATTAGAGGATCGGGAAGTGGTGAATGCAGCGCTCCTCGGGCTCTGTACTCACCACTTCCTGGTCCGCTCCCTGTGCTGTGACTGCGCACAGCATGAGGATGTCGGCGCTCTGTGACCTAACGTCGGGTCAGAGCAGGGTGGGCGGCAAGAAGAAGAGAGCTGGATCCTAGGACAAGAAGAGAGCTGGATCTGGCGGTCATTCACAATTGGGGGTGGTCTGATCTGAGGTCTCAATTGGGATGTTATCTGAGGTCTGGGGGTCATTCATATTGGGGCTGTGATCTGAGGTCTGATTGGGGGTCATTCACATTGGGGCTTTGATCTGAGGTCTGATTGGGGGTCATTCACATTAGGGCTGTGATCTGAGGTCTGATTGGGGGTCATTCACATTAGGGCTGTGATCTGAGGTCTGATTGGGGGTCATTCACATTTGGGGTCTGATCTGAGGTCTGAATAATGGGGGGTTCTTATTCATATTTGGGCTGTGATCTGAGGTCTGATTGGGGGTCATTCACATTGGGGCTCTGATCTGAGGTCTGATTGGGGGTCATTCACATTGGGGCTGTGATCTGAGGTCTGATTGGGGGGTCATTCACATTGGGGCTGTGATCTGAGGTCTGATTGGGGGTCATTCACATTGGGGCTGTGATCTGAGGTCTGATTGGGGGTCATTCACATTGGGGCTGTGATCTGAGGTCTGATTGGGGGTCATTTACATTGGGGCTGTGATCTGAGGTCTGATTGGGGGTCATTCACATTGGGGTCTGAGCTGAGGTCTGATTGGGGGTTTGAACTGAGGCGTTAGTTGGGGTCTTATTAACATTGGGGGTCTGATTAGGGCTCTGAGCTGAGGTCTAACAAAAAATATATTTTTTCTTCTCCTCCTGTAAAACCTAGGTGCGTCTTATAGTCAGGTAAAAATATGATATTATTCTGCAATATATCAGACTACAGCACCTTATCAGGGCCAAAACAAAGGAGTAAGAGACTGGGGTCACTTGAGGCCTCTACAACCCTGGAGTTTTGGGTGTAGGGCTGGGGCCTGTTTCCATTAAACAGGTCCTCAGGATATATGAAAAGGGGTTTTCTAAACAAATTTTGGACCTTTAACAAAATGAAATTGCCCAAAACCGAGCCCTCTTTAACCCCCTAAGAACCCAGCGATTCTCAGGGTTTTTTTTTCGCTCCTTACTCCCTGCCTTCCTGGAGCCATAACTTTTTTATTTTTCTTTTTAAATAGCTTTATGATGGCTTATTTTTGGCAAGGGAAAGTTGTACTTTCTAATGACACTATTTAATATTGAATATTATGCAGTGGGAGGCTGGAAATAAAATCCAAATGGGTTGCAACTGGGAAAAAGTTTTGTTCATTTTTTTGGTAGGTGAAGCGACTATAAAAGAGCGAGCCTTAATAGTTTGGGCATTTTGGGATGTGATGATGCTAACGATCTTTGAACATGGGAAAAGAGGGTGATTTGAATTTTTACGTCTTTATTTTTAAACTTTTTTTTTACATTTATTTTTAGTCCTCCAAGTCACTTTAAAGGGCATCTGTCAGCAGTTTTGTCCCTATGACACTGGCTGACCTGTTACATGTGCACTTGGCGGCTGAAGACATCTGTGTTGGTCCCATGTTCATATGTGTCCGCATTGCTGAGAAATATGATGTTTTATTATATGCAAATGAGCCTTTAGGAGCAACGGGGGCGTTACCATTACACTTAGAGGCGCCGCTGTCTCTGCAATTATTATTTTTTTTATTGTTTATTTCTATTTTGATTTTGGGAAAAGGGGTGGGATTTGAACTTTTTTTATATATGTATTTTTAAAAACTGTTTTTTTTTTTTACTTTTTTTAATCATTAGATTGTCAGTTGTGTTCTGTGATGGGTATATATTTATCATAGAACACACCGTTCATTGTATCCCAATATGGTGCTGCCACCTGCTGGCCTGTATTGGAATATTCCAGTGATGGGTATTTGAGCCATCCCCGGAGTACTACAGCTTCCCCGATCTCGTTACTTGCGCACGGGAGTGCGTGGCTCCCACATCAGCAGAGTTCAGATGTCGTTGTCACATTTTACTGAGGGGTTAATTGTACGTGAACAGCCTTATGGCTGACTGCATACATTCGCCGGGGCCTCTGCTGTTTGAAACAGCAGAAACCTGGCAGCTACGGCGCCCGCTGCACACGCAGGGGGTTAAATAACAAAGGAGTCATCTCCAAAACTCTCTGGGTACATTCCTCCTCCTCCTTGCTGTTTTCTCACTCATCAGTCTCTTGGGAGCGCTCCTATTTCCTAACCATTTTCGATGTTCTTCCCCATGTTGGAGACTGCTGGCATCTGGCACCTTCTCCACGACTTCTCAAGGGTCTTTCAGTCAAAGCTTCAGCAGTTTCCTCCATCAAACCTTTCATCGCTCCTAATGGCTGAGCTGGTGCCGGGACACACTGCGCAGAATGTTTCCAGACATCTGTCACAGTTTTCCCACATCCGTCCTTCTGTTCCAAACACTGTGCCCATCACAAGTGCAACCTCCGAAACCAAGAATCGGAATCTACTCCTGATATAGAATATCTTAAAGGGAAGTTCCAAAAGTCATTGTAAAAAAAAAAGTGGTGCATGGCACGTCTGCAGTATGGTGCCCTCTGCATCTATAAAGGATCACAGGGCATTGCTTAGACTGGATACAACTGTACTAGTTTGTTACAATGTATCAGTCTGGAGTCCGGGCTGTTTAGCTCGCAGAGCATTGTCTAGACTGGATACAACTGTACTAGTTTGTTACAATGTATCAGTCTGGAGTCCAGGCTGTTTAGCTCACAGAGCATTGTCTAGACTGGATACAACTGTACTAGTTTGTTACAATGTATCAGTCTGGAGTCCAGGCTGTTTAGCTCACAGAGCATTGTCTAGACTGGATACAACTCTGCTAGTTTGTTACAATGTATCAGTCTGGAGTCCGGGCTGTTTAGCTCACAGAACATTGTCTAGACTGGATACAACTGTGCTAGTTTGTCACAATGTATCAGTCTGGAATCCGGGCTGTTTAGCTCACAGAGCATTGTCTAGACTGGATACAACTGTACTAGTTTGTTACAATGTATCAGTCTGGAGTCCGGGCTGTTTAGCTCACAGAACATTGTCTAGACTGGATACAACTGTACTAGTTTGTTACAATGTATCAGTCTGGAGTCCGGGCTGTTTAGCTCACAGAGCATTGTCTAGACTGGATACAACTGTACTAGTTTGTTACAATGTATCAGTCTGGAGTCCAGGCTGTTTAGCTCACAGAGCATTGTCTAGACTGGATACAACTGTACTAGTTTGTTACAATGTATCAGTCTGGAGTCCAGGATGTTTAGCTCACAGAGCATTGTCTAGACTGGATACAACTGTACTAGTTTGTTACAATGTATCAGTCTGGAGTCCAGGCTGTTTAGCTCACAGAGCATTGTCTAGACTGGATACAATTGTATCCACTTCTCAGCTGAGAGCAGGACTAGTTACGGACAGGATTACTGCCTCTGAATGGAAACAGGAGCATTCTCATTCACTGACTGCAAGCAAATATCTTCAAAATGGTAAAGAATTGAAACACAAAGTCCATTAGAAAGTTGTGAATGATTTAATTTACACAGAGATTAGGATTTATTTATATAGATCCAGTAAACCCCTTTAAGAGCCGTGACCACCCTGTTGGTTATTGGTGACCCCATTTACCATGGTAACTAGCATGTTCTGACCACATTTCTGTGTATTTTACATCCTGCCCTTGCCTTGCCTGCTGTACCCTGTTACTGACCTCGGTTCCGCTCTCTACTACTACTCCATGCCCTTCTGCTCAACCTCTTCCTGGTACTGACTCTCCAGACTCTGGGTCACATCTCTGACATGTTTGGAGTGCACTTGTTCCCATGTGATGACTACTTGGGGGAGACGAGACTGGGGTAACAACCAAGAAAGCCAACATCTCCTTAATGGGCCCGAGAGTGAAGATCGGAAGGTTCCTAAGACTCTGCGCCCTACAGATGGGGCATCACTGGGCAAACACACCCCATGCTAGTCGTGGCATGGACGTTCCTTGGTCCTGGTGAGTCCTGTAACACATGTGAGATGGAGACAGTCCCTGTGGTCTATCCTCACATGTACATGGTGAAATGTGTATCCTTCTACTGGGGAGACGTGATATCACCCAGTTCATCCTATATATGCATCCATAATAATATATACCACTATAGCCCCAGTGATCAGTAATGTTCATTCACTTCAGTTCTGCTACTTTCTCACTTACGTGCCTTTTACTGACCAGCTCCGGGGGTGACTTCCGGTAAGAAGAAGACTGAGACCTCTGTGGTCTACCATACTATGTACATTCTTACCACCGCTGATCTCTGCTCAGCTTTAGACGTCAGAAGAACAACTGAAAAACAACCTGTTTACATGCAGAGGAGCCCCCTGGCTCTTTAGGTGAGGCCTACTGCACCGCCGCACCAAGGTCATCTCCTGCATCCAGCCGCACCAATCAAAGCAATCCAAAGGCCAAATCCACACCAAATCTGCAGCATTGTGCATTACCAGCAAAGTAGAGGAGATTTTCAGAAATCTTATCTACAGGCTGCAAAAAAATAAATAAATAAATGCAGTGGAAAACTGACCTGTGGTAGGATTTGCAGTGCACCCTGCTGACATCACGCCGTTCACCCATTATACAGATTATATACATTCTCTTCCTTCTCATACTCTGTGAAAAGAGATCCTGTTCACGTTCTATCACAAGGTTAAAAACAAGCAGATTTGTGAGCTGACCCTCCACAGGTAGAGAAAAGCAGCTGCAGCTTCCATCATGGATCTGGCTGACATTTGCGCAGATTTTGGGGTGGGTTTCAGTCTGGAAATGCTGTGGACTTACAGATTTCCCCTGCTGCAATGCAGAAAGTGAAATCCTCAGCCGTTTCTACAGCAGGATCATCCTGTAGTTCATACGGCTTCTGCTGCGGATTGTTCTGCTGCATTTTATGTCCGGTGTGGACCTATCCTAAGGGCTGCGGATTTCGCACCCGGCGCTACGGGAGCCTTCTCTGACAATATCCGCAGCATGGCACTTGATGCTGCCAAGATCTGCTGGAGATTTCACCCTTTGCAATGCGGAGAGTGAAATCTGCAGCAAATCCACAAAATTTCCAGAGTGAAAGCCGAGACAAAATCTGCACATTTCAGCCTGATACACGCTGCTGCTTTTCTCTACCTGTGAAGGGTCAGCCTGCAAATCTGCTGTAGAACGTGAACAGGATCTCTTCACTCACGGGCTGTGCTGAGCTTCAGAAGGTGGAAAATTCCATTGGAAAATCCGAAAGTGCAGGTTTTTACAAAGGATTGGGGATTTTTACGCATGGATTTTGATGCAGATTTCTTTGCGGATTACATCTCACAAATCGGAAACAATTCCAACTATTTACGCTGCGGAGCGGGAACACTGCACAGGGACCGACACTTTTCATCCCCATAGGATAGCATAGGGCAAGTCCTTTGAATGGACCCTTAGAGGTGACCGAAGTGATGTCAGGAGGGTGCGGGATACAGGACCTGTAGGTGCTGGGCCAGACCTGTAAAGGGAAGCTTACTTACTCCCGCTCCTTGGTCTGCGATGCTCTTTGGGCTCCCTCTCGAAAAACATCTTGTTTGACGCTACCTGCTGCCAACCACTGGCGGCACAATGACAAATGGTCACATGGCGCAAAGGGATCCGGTCTCTGCCGCGGCCTGTAATTGACTGCAGCTGTGTCACAGCGAGGTAGCGCAGCGGAGCATCACAGGCCGGGAGGAGCGGGGAAACAGGTCGGTAAGCTTCACTTTACAGGTCTGGCCAATGTGGGGGATGGGGATCTGTGCCAAAATCTCGCCCCATTCTTGCACAAACCATTCTTTCTGAAATTCATGCTCAGCTGAGCGCGCACTGGGTGAAGAGGGGGCTCCATTCTGTCCTGGGAGGTAAGACCTGACAACCGCAAAGGGTTGCAAATTATAAACTTCGCTCCGGGATCCTCTCTATGCACTACTGTTTATACAGCATTCTTACTTCAGAGCAGTATTCATAATGCTGCAGTCTATAGTATACAGTTTGATTGCAAAATATGGAATAATAGTAGCATCCTGACATTAGGACACTCTCATCATCATCTACTACTTCCCTGTAATCCAGTGTATTAGATAATCATCAGGTTCACTGCTGTCACTTGTTAATTACCTTCAACATTGTAAGCCCATGGTTTTGTAAGTTTGCTTCTTTCTCCGTCATGAGTTGTTATTTATTGTGATACATTGTTTGCAGCGGACATCACTAGCACATATCACGCGCCCACGTATGCAGTATATCGCAGGATGTCACATGTTGCTCTCTGCTGAACGCTCTTTAGTGACCAGCTCCGAGGCTGCATCCTGTGCAGACGCTTGCTGACATCTCTGTGGTTTACCCTACTACGCTGTCTGTGGCTTGTTAGTTGTCAGCGGTTGTCAGTGATCCTGCATCGATATCACCTGCCGATCACTCGTCTCATTCTGTAATAAAGTGCGGGGATCATGGAGAATCTGGAGCGCGGTGATAGGACGGTACCGAGCGGCGACTCGGCCTGAGATAACGTGCACTGTGTGACATAGTGAGAAAACCTGGCGGAAGTAGATGGGTCGACTGCGACCACAGAGTGGAGGATAGCCATACTGAACGCAACATACATTTATCAAAGGGAACGTGTCATGGCTGAAAAATTAGTCATTTATTATAATTACTCCGTCAGTATATAATATTGTTTATAATGTGTTTATTCTTTTATTAATGCTTCTGATTTATTCTTAAAATCTTCCCTGGAGACACACACTTCCTTCCTGTATTGTCTGTATAGGGGGCGGCCATATTGGAGACACACACTTCCTTCCTGTATAGTCTGTATAGGGGCGGCCATATTGGAGACACATACTTCCTTCCTGTATTGTCTGTATAGAGGCGGCCATATTGGAGACACACACTTCCTTCCTGTATTGTCTGTATAGAGGCGGCCATATTGGAGACACACACTTCCTTCCTGTATTGTCTGTATAGAGGCGGCCATATTGGAGACACACACTTCCTTCCTGTATTGTCTGTATAGTGGCAGCCATATTGGAGACACACACTTCCTTCCTGTATTGTCTGTATAGGGGCAGCCATATTGGAGACACACACTTCCTTCCTGTATTGTCTGTATAGGGGCAGCCATATTGGAGACACAGCACTTCCTTCCTGTATTGTCTGTATAGAGGCGGCCATATTGGAGACACACACTGCCTTCCTGTATTGTCTGTATAGAGGCGGCCATATTGGAGACACACACTTCCTTCCTGTATTGTCTGTATAGAGGCGGCCATATTGGAGACACACACTTCCTTCCTGTATTGTCTGTATAGGGGCGGCCATATTGGGGACACACACTTCCTTCCTGTATTGTCTGTATAGGGGCGGCCATATTGGAGACACACCCTTCCTGTATTGTCTGTATAGGGGCGGCCATATTGGAGACACACACTTCCTTCCTGTATTGTCTGTATAGGGATGGCTATATTGGAGACATACACTTCCTTCCTGTACCT
Organism: Rhinella marina; assembly: GCA_900303285.1. Taxonomy (NCBI): domain Eukaryota; kingdom Metazoa; phylum Chordata; class Amphibia; order Anura; family Bufonidae; genus Rhinella; species Rhinella marina. The sequence continues at coordinate 59,341 of ONZH01000328.1, forward strand.
AGACTTCAGAATGAGGTCTAGGTCCAGCAGCCAGAAACAAGGTCAAGTACGGCAGATCAGAGAAGGTGAACACATTAGCAGGACTCTAGCAAGCTAGGGAACCTTGTTGCTCAGGCACCCTCCCACAGGGGAAGACACCTCAATTACCCACAGAAGGTCAGCCATAGGCTGGGGAGGAATTAGAGTATGAAAGAGACTCCAGGCTGGACGTGAATAGGTCACAGAGGCCTAGCACAGAGGGAACGGAGCATCAGTACTCTGGCGACCGCACCAGGAAGTAGGAAAATGGTGGCAGCATGGGTCGCTGGAGCAGGCACAGCACATGAGTGCCCCAGTCTATACAGCAAAGCTGAAAAGTGGACAGTGTGAGAATTACAATATTTCAAGATGTTTTATGTAGATGGTCACATAAAAAAATTAACAAACAACTTACATACTACAGCAATAAATATATTTCTCTGTCAAGTATCTTTTACGTTCTGTGTCACAGGGTCATCCTGTCTAGATGGTGACTACGTGACTGATGATGTACGTGCACTTGTGTTGATCATGATTTCTGTAGAACATGTACATGCACACAACACGTGGGGCTGAGGACAACATTTAGGCCCCATTCACACGACCGTATGTATTCCGTGATCCGTACAAAAACGGAACAGAAGACATACGGAAAGTCTGTAGTGTTCCGCAATTTTGCGGACCCACTGACTTTAATGGGGCTACGGACGTCATTTTGCGGCCAAGTATAGTAGGACATGTTTTAATTTTTTTGCGGGGGAACTTCCGTGAGATACGGGATTCACATGGTGTGCATTCCGCATTTTTTTTTCTCCTATAGAAAAATGAATGGGTCCGTATGGTTCCGCATCTTATCTGCAAAAATGCGGATAAGATGCGGAAATGTACATACGGTCGTGTGAATGGGGCCTTACAGTCATGGCTGCCTCCTCATCCTAAGGTCCGCAAATTGTGGATCCGCAAAACAGCAAAAGCTGTGAAACTACGACTCCCAGCATGCACACTAATTTGGCTGTTCCTGTAACTTCCATCGAAGTGAAAGGAGGATTCTGGGAGTTGTAGTTTCAGAGGCTGCTGCTCCCTGGTTTATATCCTGAAGCTGCACAGTATTATTATGCTTCATAATGTTCTGAGTGAAAACCTGTTTCTCATGTAGAGGGAGAGTCTTCTGCAACCACTCAGTACAAGTAGCTGCATAAAGGTAGTCACCCAGACGGGAACCCAAATAGTTGCTGGGCAACAGAAAGGACCACAACCTTCACAGGGTGCCGCAGGAATGTTTATTTCAATGGGATGAAAGGAAAAAAGCTGCAACACCCCTGTGTTCTCTCCAGACCTTTGTGTCCAGGCACCTTCATCCCGGCTTTAGACTCCTCTGTCCACCTTGAGGCACCTTGGTCCCCCTCCAGACTTCCTCTGTCCCTCTCCAGGCAACTCGGCCCTCTCCAAACTCCTCTGTCCCCCTTCAGACTCCTCTGCCCTCCTTCAAGTCCCATCTGCCTCCTCCAGACCTCTCTGTCCCCCTTCAGACTCCTCGATTAGATCCAGACCCTCTGTCCACCTCCAAGCACCTCTGTCCCTCTCCAAACCCCTCTTTCCCCCCTTTAATTCCCATCTGTGTCCTCCAGACCTGGATGTCCCCCTTCAGACTCCTCTATTCCGTCCAGACTCCTCTGTCCCTCTCCAAACCCCTCTGTCCGCCTTCAGACTCCTCTGCCTCCCTTCAAATCCCATCTGTGTCCTCCAGACCTGGATGTCCCCCTTCAGACTCCTCTATTCCATCCAGACCCCTCTGTGGCAGATTACCGAATCCAGGAACAAAGGATCACGCCTGCTGAAATCCAGAGATTTGGGAATACAATACACTAAAGCCTGTATTACAAAGGCCCACTGAGCAAGCAATTCTGTCGGGAGGGAAGTGTTTCCCCTGGCAACTGCCTGCTATTAAATGCAGCTATCTCCACAGCAGCATGGGGAGGAATGATCGCTACGCCATCCCCCATCCCCCTGCTGTCTAGTGGTTAGCCGGTGGCAGATCACTATTAGACAGCACTATCTGCTGCCTGAAAACGATCATTTTTAAGCATGCTTAAAAAATCACAATTGCCCGGTGAACGTACAGCAGGCAATCGGTGGCGGTATTACACTGCCAGATGATTGCTCGAACGAGTTGTTAGCGATTATCTGAAGAAAAATCGGCAGGTGTAATACAGGCTTAATTCTCCTAAATGAGCAGATTTACTCACGTTCCAACCTTACGGCCCCAGTGACACCCCCCAGCTCATCCTCTGTATCTGCTGGAGCCTGGGATAACGTAAACTGTTTTATGTATACAGCGCACACACTGGATCCTGATAACCTCCTCAGGCCAAACACGCCCAACGCAGCTGGAGAAAATTCACAAGGTCTCTGCAGGGGGGTGAGGAGAATCTGGTGCTCCAGGCTCGCCTTCGGGGCGAGAAACCTATGCATCACTTCTTACTATCGATATCCGGTCTCCCAAGACTAACTATATAGCGGTATTATGTAGACCTTGTACGGAGAGGTCGATCGATATGGTCACTGTGTGTTGCTATTATTTGAGCGCTGTATGGCAGTAAAGGCATTGTGCGGCGCTTCTAATTAGATTTATCTCACAGTAGTGAATTATTTTTGCAGTGTATGGTGGTGGCCTATAGCATCTTTTTTTTAGGCAACCGCATGGCAGCGTTATTTGAGTACTGCACTAGGGTTGCACCAGGTATCGAAATTTCAATACCCAATCAATACTTTTGCACTCGGATCGATATGATCCTGGGATCTGCTGTTTTCTGATAATAGGCTGCACTACTGCGCAGCCTAGTATCTTTTAGAGAACATGGCGTACCGCCTAGGGTTGTCACGGGTATCGATATTTCGATACTGAATCGATACTTTTATACCAGTATCGATTCGGTACCGGGATTTGCTCTTTTCGATACCTTTGGCAGATAAAATAAAAAAGTCTCTTACCTCTCCTGCGCCTCCGCTCCGGGTCCAGCACTCCTCTGTCATCTCTGCCCGCGCTGCACTGTCCTTACTGCATATAGCATCAGGACGTAGTGCGCGAACTCTGACCTGACGCTGCAAGCAGTCAGGTGACAGTGCAGCGCTGGGAGGAGAAGACACAGAGCGCCGGACTCGGAGCGGAGCCGCGGCGCAGGAGAGGTAAGAGACTTTTTTATTTTATTCTAATGGGGCAGAATGGGCTGATGTATGGTCTGATGGGGGCAGAATGGGCTGATCTGAGGTTTGATGGGGACACAATGGGCTGATCTGAGGTCTGATGAGGGCACAGTGGGCTGATCTGAGGTCTGATGGGGGCACAGTGGGCTGATCTGAGGTCTGATGGGGCACAATGGGCTGATCTGAGGTTTGATGGGGGCACAATGGGCTGATCTGAGGTCTGATGAGGCACAGTGGGCTGATCTGAGGTCTGATGGGGGCACAGTGGGCTGATCTGAGGTCTGATGGGGGCACAATGAGCTGATCTGAGGTCTGATGGGGGCACAGTGGGCTGATCTGAGGTCTGATGGGGGCACAGTGGGCTGATCTGAGGTCTGATGGGGGCACAATGGGCTGATCTGAGGTCTGATGGGGCACGCTGGGCTGATCTGAGGTCTGATGGGGGCACGCTGGGCTGATCTGAGGTCTGATGGGGGCACAATGGGCTGATCTGAGGTCTAATAGGGCACAGTGGGCTGATCTTGAGGGTCTTAATAGGGGCACAGTGGGCTGATCTGAGGTCTGATGGGGGCACAGTGGGCTGATCTGAGGTCTGATGGGGGCACAATGGGCCAATCTGAGGTCTGATAGGGGCACAATGGGCCGATCTGAGGTCTGATGGGGGCACAATGGGCTGATCTGAGGTCTGATGGGGGCACAATGGGCTGATCTGAGGTCTGATGGGGGCACAATGGGCTGATCTGAGGTCTGATGGGGGCACAGTGGGCTGATCTGAGGTCTGATGGGGGCACAATGAGCTGATCTGAGGTCTGATGGGGGCACAAATTGGGGCTGATCTGAGGTCTGATGGGGGCACAATGGGCTGATCTGAGGGTCTGATGGGGCACAATGGGGCTGATCTGAGGTCTGATAGGGGCACAATGGGCTGATCTGAGGTCTGATGGGGACACAGTAGGCTGATCTGAGGTCTGATGGCGGACAATGGGCTGATCTGAGGTCTGATGGGGCACAATGGGCCGATCTGAGGTCTGATGGGGGCACAATGGGCTGATCTGAGGTCTGATGGGGGCACAATGGGCTGATCTGAGGTCTGATGGGGGCACAATGGGCTGACCTGAGGTCTGATGGGGGCACAGTGGGCTGATCTGAGGTCTGATGGGGCACAGTGGGCTGATCTGAGGTCTGATGGGGGCACACAGATTTTTGGGTGTTTTATTTTTTCGGCGTGGTATCAAATGGTATCGAGTATCGCAATACTTTTTCTTGGTATCGAAATCGAATCAAAATTTTGGTATCGTGACAACCCTAGTACCGCCCTCGGCTAATAGTGGTGGCTAATAGTTATTAAATAAAAAGTTTTAAAAAACACCAAAATATTAAAAGTTTAAATCGCTCCCCTTTCCTAAATTTTACACATAAAAATATATAAATAATAAAAAAGTTAATTTATTAGGTATCGCCGTGTCCGAAAAAGTCACAACTATTAAAATATTAAAAAATATAAAAAAAAATATCTCCTATGCAGTGAACAAAAATTTAAAAAACACACGATTTGCCACTTTTTTTTGTCACCTTACCCCCTCCCTTCCATAGGACTGTTCTATTATGGGCTGATCGTTCCATAAAATGCGGGACGCACACGGCTTTTTTGGTGTTTTCTTTTTCTTTTGCGTGGTATAGAATAGTATCGAGTATCGCAATACTTTTTTATGGTATCGAAATCAAATCTTAATTTTGGTATTGTGACAACCTGTATGGCACGGTCAAATAGGCACTGTATGGTACGGTTATTTGTACGCTATATGGCAGTGTACGACGTAAGATCTTGTGAGTGCCTCCAAGACGACGCTCACCTCTGTGTGACCCCGCGCCCTTCTCCGTGCCGCCGTCAGCCTAATGAACCTTAATATCTTCCTCGGACCGAAGAAGAGAAATCAGGCTGCGTCTTAAACACGAGCTGAATACGATTTCCTCGAGAGCCATACCTCAGTCTTATGGAAATTCTAGAAGAAGATTAGATCAAAATCTAGAATTAGGATCGATGCTCCTCGTCTCTCTCGGAATAGCGCGCCCCTTGCTCCTCACGTTATAACGAATGCCTGCCAATACGGCTTACTCATAAGAGTCTCGTGTTCCTTCCCAAACGGGGCAGGAGCCAAAAAAATATGATTTTACGACCCTCTACCCAACCAGTCACGACCGCAAATTCTTACTGTGTGGTGTGCAATATTCCCAAGAGTTTCGGGCTGCAATATCTGAAAAAAAAAAAAGTTTTTGCAATGAATAAGTTCCCACCGTGGTCCGAACAGAAGACAATGGTAGCTGTCCCGGGTACGGACTTTCTGGCACAAGGGGGGGTATGAGCTACTCACCACTTACCGGAATTGACTCGCGTTGTCATTTACTGGACCGGGCAAAGACATTATTATATGTTTTCAAAAATAATAGGGAAGTTCTCAATGGACGTCTCTCCTCCTGGGGGGGAAGGGGGGAGGGGATAATTGTTCTCAAAATGTTATCGTAGGAATGCTTTTAACCGGCACCTCGGGTGATGTACAGCAGCTCCGCTCTCTGTATACAAAGCCCGCTGCTGTCCACAGGACGACGTGTAAATGAACTGCCATATATCACTCCAGACAATGAGTTATAACAGCCCCGCAGGTAATCATGGCAACCGTGGACGGTGTTTACATCAGGAGTTAGAACGTGACGTCATCTACCGAACGCCCGGCCAATTAACCCCCGACCAGAAGTTATCAATACATGAGGAAAACGTTTAAGAAAGTATATACCGTATTCTCCGCTTTATAAGACACACTTTTTCCCCCTCCAAAAGTTGGAAGTGCTGACTAGTACGGTATGCAGGAGAACGTGGGAAGCGACGTGCTGTCGACACTCACCTCTCGCTGCTTGATTTACGGGCCGCGCTACCGTGTCCTGACTGTGCACAGTGTCTGGACGTAATGTGCAAACTACGACCTGGAGCTGCACGCAGACAGGTGACGGTACATCGCAGGCCCGGAGGAGATCAGGGAACCTGACTGCAGCAGAGACCACCGGACCTGGAGAGCAGCGGCGGGGCAGGAAAGGTAAGTAGGTTTATTTTATCTCTGATGGGCATCTGACCTAAGGTCTGACATGGGCATCTGATCTGGTAGAGGAGTCTGGTCTGAGGTGGGACATGGGCGTCTGATCTGAAGTCTGACATGTGGCATCTGGTCTGATGTGAGGGTCTGATCAGAGGTTTACTATGGGCGTCTGATCTGAGGTTTGATATGGTGGTCTGATCTGAGGTCCCATATGGAAATCTGGTCAGAGGTCTGATATGAGGGTCTGATCTGAGATCTGAAATGGGTGATCTGGTCTGATGTTGGGGTCTAAATCTGAAATGAGGGTCGGATCTCAGTTCTCATATGGGGGTCTGATCTGAAGTCTAATGAAGATTGTGGGTCTGATCTGAAGTCTTCTGAAGATTGTGGGTCTGATCTGAAGTCTTCTGAAGATTGGGGGTCTGATTTGAAGTCTGATGAAGATTGTGGGTCTGATCTGAAGTCTTCTGAAGATTGGGGGTCTGATTTGAAGTCTGATGAAGACTGGGTGTCTAATCTGAAGTCTGATGAAGACTGGGTGTCTAATCTGAAGTCTGATGAAGATTGAGGGTCTGAAGTCTGGTAAAGATTGGGGGTCTGATCTGAAGTCTAATGAAGATTGTGGGTCTGATCTGAAGTCTGATGAAGATTGTGGGTCTGATCTGAAGTCTTCTGAAGATTGTGGGTCTGATTTGAAGTCTGATGAAGATTGTGGGTCTGATCTGAAGTCTTCTGAAGATTGGGGGTCTGATTTGAAGTCTGATGAAGACTGGGTGTCTAATCTGAAGTCTGATGAAGACTGGGTGTCTAATCTGAAGTCTGATGAAGACTGGGTGTCTAATCTGAAGTCTGATGAAGACTGGGTGTCTAATCTGAAGTCTGATGAAGACTGGGTGTCTAATCTGAAGTCTGATGAAGACTGGGTGTCTAATCTGAAGTCTGATGAAGACTGGGTGTCTAATCTGAAGTCTGATGAAGATTGAGGGTCTGAAGTCTGGTAAAGATTGTGGGTCTGATCTGAAGTCTGATGAAGATTGATGGTCTGATCTGACGTCTAATGAAGATTGTGGGTCTGATCTGAAGTCTGATGAAGATTGTGGGTCTGATCTGAAGTCTAATGAAGATTGTGGGTCTGATCTGAAGTCTGATGAAGATTGTGGGTCTGATCTGAAGTCTGATGAAGATTGTGGGTCTGATCTGAAGTCTAATGAAGATTGTGGGTCTGATCTGAAGTCTAATGAAGATTGTGGGTCTGATCTGAAGTCTGATGAAGATTGTGGGTCTGATCTGAAGTCTTCTGAAGATTGGGGGTCTGATTTGAAGTCTGATGAAGACTGGGTGTCTAATCTGAAGTCTGATGAAGATTGGGGGTCTGATTTGAAGTCTGATGAAGACTGGGTGTCTAATCTGAAGTCTGATGAAGACTGGGTGGTCTAATCTGAAGTCTGATGAAGATTGAGGGTCTGAAGTCTGGTAAAGATTGTGGGTCTGATCTGAAGTCTGATGAAGATTGATGGTCTGATCTGACGTCTAATGAAGATTGTGGGGTCTGATCTGAAGTCTGATGAAGATTGTGGGTCTGATCTGAAGTCTGATGAAGATTGATGGTCTGATCTGACGTCTAATGAAGATTGTGGTTCTGATCTGAAGTCTGATGAAGATTGTGGGTCTGATCTGAAGTCTGATGAAGATTGCGGGTCTGATCTGAAGTCTGATGAAGATTGATGGTCTGATCTGACGTCTAATGAAGATTGCGGGTCTGATCTGAAGTCTGATGAAGATTGATGGTCTGATCTGACGTCTAATGAAGATTGTGGGTCTGATCTGAAGTCTGATGAAGATTGATGGTCTGATCTGACGTCTAATGAAGATTGCAGGTCTGATCTGAAGTCTGATGAAGATTGTGGGTCTGATCTGAAGTCTGATGAAGATTGTGGGTCTGATCTGAAGTCTGATGAAGATTGCGGGTCTGATCTGAAGTCTGATGAAGATTGTGGGTCTGATCTGAAGTCTGATGAAGATTGTGGGTCTGATCTGACGTCTAATGAAGATTGCGGGTCTGATCTGAAGTGGGATAAAGATAGGGGGTCTGATCTAAGTAATATCTGATGAACATTTATTTGGTTTCTTCTTTTCCTTCTCCAAAACCCAAACACTATGACAAGGCACTATTGTGTCGGTTTCATCACCAGGTCCAGTGCCAGAGAAGTGACAGACTGGTTGGTTGGCACTGTGGGCATGTGACTGGCACTGACACGGGGTCAGAGCTGAAGGTGGTTTCCCTATCAGGAATCTAAATAACCCAGGATGATAATTCTACCGCCACCTGGGTATTACATGACCCTGCAGGACGTGAGAAGCGCACAGTAATTCTCATCGCCGGAGAAGCGTTTCATGTAAATGTTGTTTGGAGAGGATTCCAGCTCTGGCAGCGGCGCGCTCCTTCCAGGAAGGCGCTGGACTCGCAGAAATGAGGGAATTAGACTTAACGGGCTGACAATAAATCAGAGGCTTGTCCTTGAACACGGCTGTAACATGACCCCACCGCTATAAGCCTCCTGAGATCTATGGATATCGGATGATCCCAGGATCCCACAATCAATAGGTCATGTTATTGGATCTGCAGATAGTGGACGATTCTATTAAAGGGGAAGGAGCAGCAGCACGGACGTCATCATACAGAGGGTAGCAGAGCTGAATTTGTCATGTCAGTTTTAGCCCTATTCTAACCCACAAGTAATACCATACATTCTGATGTCAGAAAGGACAAACTCCGCTCTGCTACATCTGTAGGTTACAAAATCATATTCATGCACTTTTCAACAAATCAATGTTAGTTTTTGGATAATGAAGTGATATAATGTTTCAATATAGGACCCTGTTGACACCTCTAGCCTGGATACAAGATGAGATACGACCTCTAGCCTGGATACAAGATGAGATACGACCTCTAGCCTGGATACAAGATGAGATACGGCCTCTAGCCTGGATACAAGATGAGATAAGACCTCTAGCCTGTATACAAGATGAGATACAGCCTCTAGCCTGGATACAAGATGAGATACGACCTCTAGCCTGGATACAAGATGAGATACGGCCTGTAGCCTGGATACAAGATGAGATACGACCTCTAGCCTGGATACAAGATGAGATACGGCCTCTAGCCTGGATACAAGATGAGATACGACCTCTAGCCTGGGATACAAGATGAGATACGACCTCTAGCCTGGATACAAGATGAGATACGACCTCTAGCCTGGATACAAGATGAGATACGGCCTCTAGCCTGATAACAAGATGAGATGACCTCTAGCCTGGATACAAGATGACCACACGACCTCTAGCCTGGATACAAGATGAGATACGGCCTCTAGCCTGGATGATGACTCTCTAGCCTGATACAAGATGAGATACGACCTCTAGCCTGGATACAAGATGAGATACGACCTCTAGCCTGGATACAAGATGAGATACGACCTCTAGCCTGGATACAAGATGAGATACGAACCTCTAGCCTGGATACAAGATGAGATTACGGACCTCTAGCCTGGATACAAGATGAGATACGGCCTCTAGCCTGGATACAAGATGAGATAGGCCTCTAGCCTGGATACAAGATGAGATACGACCTCTAGCCTGGATACAAGATGAGATACGGCCTCTACCTGGATACAAGATGAGATCTAGCCTGGATACAGATGAGATACGGCTCTAGCCTGGATACAAGATGAGATACGGCCTCTAGCCTGGATACAAGATGAGATACGGCCTCTAGCCTGATACAAGATGAGATACGACCTCTAGCCTGGATACAAGGATGAGATACGACCTCTAGCCTGGATACAGATGAGATACGACCTCTGCCTGGATACAAGATGACATACGGCCTCTAGCCTGGATACAAGATGAAATGATACAGCCTCTAGCCTGGATACAAGATGACATACGGCCTCTAGCCTGGATACAAGATGACATAAGGCCTCTAGCCTGGATACAAGTGAGATACGACCTCTAGCCTGGATACAAGAGATACGACCTCTAGTCTGGATACAAGATGAGATACGGCCTCTAGCCTGGATACCAGATACAAGATGGATGAGATACGGCCTTTGCTGGATACAAGATGAAATACAGCCTCTAGCCTGGATACAGAGATCGGCCTCTAGCCTGGATACAAGATGAGTACGGCCTCTAGCCTGATACAGGATGAGATATGCCTCTAGCCTGGATACAAGATGAGATACGGCCTCTAGCCAGGATACAAGATGAGATACGGCCTCTAGCCTGGATACAAGATGACATACGGCCTCTAGCCTGGATACAAGATGAGACACGGCCCCTAGCCTGGATACAAGATGAGATACGGCCTCTAGCCTGGATACAAGATGAGATATGGCCTCTAGCCTGGATACAAGATGAGATATGGCCTCTAGCCTGGATACAAGATGACATACGGCCTCTAGCCTGGACACAAGATGAGATACGACCTTTAGCCTGGATACAAGAGAGATACGGCCTCTAGCCTGGATACAAGATGACATACGGCCTCTATCCTAGATTCAAGATGAGATACTTCCTTCAGATCCGCAATTAATACTAGGAGCATGATGTGCTTGTGCACCTGGAGAGCGGTTACATGTGCCTTCCTGAATTCAACTGTATCTCTGTCCCCAGAATGGTGATACAGTTGAATACTGCAGCGGGGGTAGCAGTATTTAGTACTGGACTGTGGTATTTGGTTCTGCTGGGACAGTATTTTGTGCTGCACTACGGTGTGGGTGAGCATTATCCTGCTGATAGATACCAGTTGGAAGCCATGAGAGGGGCACACGTGGTGGCAGGATGTCCTGCACATATCACTGAGATGATAGTGTCCTGGCATCACTACTAGGGGTGACCGAGTGACATATGCGGTGGCTCCTCAGATCATCACCAACACTTGGGTCACTGTCTCGCTCCTACTAAAACCTGACTGTCGTGGGGCCCCAAATTCCTAGAAATCCAAGAGGAGTGCACACGTATCAGCCACGGCTGAAAACTGCACCGACCTGCGTTTTTCTTGGCGTAGTTTTGCAGGTAAACAGCATTTTTACCCACAATACCGTGCACACTGACAGGGTTTGGCGGGAGGGACGGGACAGCCGCAGCCTGACCAATTTAAAGCATTAACAACCGGCAAAAAATTGTTGCCCAAATCTGCCCCGGCTCATAAGCTAGCAGACATTTGATTATCTAGCACAGGGACTGACAGAAAAAGAGGTGTGAGAAGACTAAGACTAGCGTGTTGGATACCAAATAACTACATCTCACATCATCTGACTCCAAAATGTACAGTACCTGAGCCTTCATCTCATACAGAGCAGCGTCTTCTGGGGTTAAATTGATCCCCTCGTCCCATTTCTTTATAGCCTCCCAGTGCCTAAAAGAAGCAAAAACAGCAATCAATAAGGGAAAAGCACATAAAACAGATACAACACCATAATAATACTAATAAGAGGACATGGGGAGAACTCATCACCAGGGGAACCTATAGTAACTGAGGGGGATCAGAGCAAAGTGCAAAACTAAAGCTTCATTCTGAATCACCTTAAAGAAGAACTCCCACAAAAAATGTCTTATTCCATGTCCTGCTAGAAATGTACATGATGTAATCTGTAGTGATCTGTCATTTTCTTACCAGTGTCTGTATCTGTGAGTTATATCTCCCTGATGCTTCTCATCTGTGTCATGTGACCAGCAATCAGACTCACAACTGACACAGCATCTTATGTGTGGACAGGAAGTCTAATTCTCTATGCATTCCTATGGGAGCCTCACTCTCAGTCTCATAGGAATGAATAGAGCAGTACTGGTTTCCTGTCCTGGGTCAGTTGGTCAGGAAGTTGGTCACATGACCCAGGTACAATTAGAAGAGAGGGGATAACTCATAAATACAGTCTCTGATGAGAAGATTACATTCACTACAGATTACATCATGTACCTTTCTAACAGGTCAGAGAATAAAAAATTTTGCGGAAGTTCTTTAAATGTTATCCAAAAATATACATATAAATAATATAAAAAATAATTACTAAATGGATTATATTCATTCAATTTCTTACATACATGCCAAGACTTACACCATGACCACCAGTCCCTCAAGGAGCAGGAGATGGGCAGCAGACACACCGAAGTCGCTGAAGTCTGACTACTCTATTACTGACCTGCCTCAATCAACATTAAATCTGCTATAAATCAGTGATGTCATTACCAGAAGTGTATCTGATGGGAGTTGCTGTCACTCCAGGTCCCTGTCAGGCACCCGGGGATCTCCTTTGGTGTCAGACTGAGCCATTGTTTATACAGAGAACATGGTGAACATTCGAAGCTTCATTCATCTCCACTATAAACATGGCTGACAGACTCCATACACATTCCTGAGACGTGAAAACCTCCAGATCGTGAAGACTATGTCCTCCAGGACCTCTAGCCCAGGACTGCTCAACCTGCGGCTCTCCAGCTGTTGTAAAACTACAACTCCCACCATGCCCTGTTTTAGAATGATAGCTGTAGACTGTCCGGGCATGCTGGGAGGTGTAGTTTTGCAACAGCTGGGGGGCCACAGGTTGAGCATCCCTGCACTAGGACATTATCCTTCTCCAGACTCATCTGTCCCTTCCAGAATTCTGTCCCCTAAAGACTCCCATCTGTCCCCCCCAAAACCTTCTGTCCCCTCCAGAACCCTCTAGCCCATTTTCCTCCTCCAGACTCCTCTGTGGCCACCAGACCGTATTGCCCTCCTCCAGACTGATCTGTCTCATCCAGACCTCCTTTGTCCCCTCCAAAACCTTCTGTCCCCTCCAGAACCATCTAGCCCATTATCCTACTCCAGACTCCATTGTGCCAGCCAGACCCCATGATCCTCCTCCAGAATCCTCACTCCCCTCCAGACTTCATCCCTCCAGACACTTCCACCATATTGTCATCTTCCAGACTTTTCTGCCCCTCCTGACCCCTTGGTCCTCTACCACAGTCCTCTGTCCCTCCAGAATCATCAGTCCCCTCCAGACCATTCTGTCATCAGACTCCAGTCCCCTCTAGACTCCTCTACCATACTGTCTGCCTCCAGACTTTTCTGTCCCCTCCAAACCCCATGGTCCTCCACCAGACTCCTCTATCCCTCCAGAATCCTCTGTCCCCTCCAGACCCAATGGTCCTCCACTAGACTCCTGTCACTTCCAAAATCATCCGTCTCCTCCACACCCCCATGTCTCCTCCTGACTTCTCTGTCCTCCTCCAGACCCCCATGTCTGTTCCTGACTTCTCTGTCCTACTCCAGACTCCATGTCTCCTCCTGACTTCTCTGTCCTCCTCCAGACCCCCATGTCTCCTCCTGACTTCTCTGTCCTCCTCCAGACCATGTCTCTTCCTGAATTCTCTGTCCTCCTCCAGACCCCCATGTCTCCTCTTGACTTCTCTGTCCTCCCTCCAGACCCCCATGTCTCCTCCTGAATTCTCTGTCCTCCTCCAGACCCCCATGTCTCCTCCTGAATTCTCTGTTCGCCTCCAGACCCCCATGTCTCCTCCTGATTTTTCTGTCCTCCTCCAGACCCCATGTCTCCTCCTGACTTCTTTGTCCTCTTCCAGACCCCCATTTCTGCTCCTGACTTCTCTGTCCTCCTCCAGACCCCCATGTCTCCTCCTGACTTTTCTGTCCTCCTCCAGACCCCCATGTCTCCTCCTGACTTTTCTGTCCTCCTCCAGACCTCCATGTCTCCTCCTGACTTCTTTGTCCTCTTCCAGACCCCCATTTCTGCTCCTGACTTCTCTATCCTCCTCCAGACCCCTATGTCCTCTCACTGGGAAAGTTTCTACAACAGTAAGCTGCCTCCCCAGTGGTCTGATTGCAATAGAAAGAAGAGAAGTTAAACCTGCAGCCATTTCCCAGCTTGAGATGGAAGCGGCCGTGGATGAGGGAACGCTTGGCAGCATCATTTATACTTTATGTTGATCCTAGGTAAGATAATCTGTAGGTTACCTGCAGTCAAACCATAGGGAACACACTGTGATAGGCTGATGACAAAGTGAGCTCTGCTGCATCTGTAACTCTGAAAGCTAAGAAACCTTCCTACAACTCCTTCCTTGAGGAGATGTCATAGTGTCGGGGCCTCGAGCACAACCTTCCCATAGCTCATCGCCCAGCACATGGTGGTCAAACCCACACACAAAACGGCTCTACACTGAGGCCCCGCTAATGTCGGATGTGTCAGAATCAATCCCGTTCTCTTCAGTTCTACAGGAGTATAAGGTTTCTGGAGATGGACGCGTGGAGCTGAGTGTATTCCCTGGTGAGACCGGCGCACATTCCACATCTATGCCATAATGTGTTTCCCAAGTCCACTATTATCAGAGCTCACTGTCTCATCCAAAGCACCGCCAGATTACAGCAATCACATAGGAGAGCGCGCTACCATATCCACACAAGTGCAGAGGCCGCGCTGCAGACAATCCTGCATTCACAGGGTTAATCTCCGTATCAATGAAAGGTTCGAAAACTTTCTACAAAATTTCAGGTTTTAATTTTTCACTATTTTCAATACATCTGTTTGCTGTCAGTGAATGAGAACACGGTTTCCACTCAGTGGCAGCAAACATGTCCGTAGCTCTTCCTGCTCTCATCTGAGAAGTGGGCACAGTTGTATCTGAGCTAAACAGCCCGGACTCCAGACTGATACATTGTAACAAACTAGTACAGTTGTATCCAGTCTAGACAATGCTCTGTGAGCTAAACAGCCCGGACTCCAGACTGATACATTGTAACAAACTAGTACAGTTGTATCCAGCCTAGACAATGCTCTGTGAGCTAAACAGCCCGGACTCCAGACTGATACATTGTAACAAACTAGTACAGTTGTATCCAGCCTAGACAATGCTCTGTGAGCTAAACAGCCCGGACTCCAGACTGATACATTGTAACAAACTAGTACAGTTGTATCCAGTCTAGACAATGCTCTGTGAGCTAAACAGCCCGGACTCCAGACTGATACATTGTAACAAACTAGTACAGTTGTATCCAGTCTAGACAATGCTCTGTGAGCTAAACAGCCCGGACTCCAGACTGATACATTGTAACAAACTAGTACAGTTGTATCCAGTCTAGACAATGCTCTGTGAGCTAAACAGCCCGGACTCCAGACTGATACATTGTAACAAACTAGTACATTTGTATCCAGTCTAGACAATGCTCTGTGAGCTAAACAGCCTGGACTCCAGACTGATACATTGTAACAAACTAGTACATTTGTATCCAGTCTAGACAATGCTCTGTGAGCTAAACAGCCTGGACTCCAGACTGATACATTGTAACAAACTAGTACAGTTGTATCCAGTCTAGACAATGCTCTGTGAGCTAAACAGTCTGGACTCCAGACTGATACATTGTAACAAACTAGTACAGTTGTATCCAGTCTAGACAATGCTCTGTGAGCTAAACAGTAATACTGATACTGATACATTGTAACAGAGATCTTGAAAATGGTGACAAATTGAAACATAAAGTCTATTAGAAAGCTATAGGTCTTTTCATTTATTCACTGATTCAGCATGGCGCAGCTTCAAAGAATACAGTGAAATGCGGCTCTGCTATATCCGTAAGGATTCTTCTTCCCAGGAGAACTTCCAGAAGATCTGTCTCCAATCTCATCACAACACCTACGTGTCACATGCTCTGGCAGGCGAAGCATCAACATGACCTTATTCTCAGTATCCTGCTCCACCCTTGACGGTTTAGGCTACCTGCACACGAGTGCGGGTTTACAGACCGAAAATCGGCACAGATTTCCGTGTGTTTCCGCACGAAAAACTGTGTTACTTGCGGTTTTCGGGGCGGATTTGCTGCAGATCTCACCTTTGCATTGCAATTTCCAAATAGGCATGGCAGGTCATTTTCCGTACAGAAGAAAAAGGAGCAAAGGGTGTATGAGATTTGATAAATCGCATTTACTTTGCTCGTACTGTACACCTAATCACGTAATCCGCAATGCGTGCAGGTGGCGTTATTGCAGACATAAGTATAGGTTGGGTACATGGGAATCCATGTCTAAGGGAGCTACCGGAAAATCCTCAGACGTTTGCCAAGAAAACAAGGCCCCCATAGGTTGGACTTTTACCTGTCCGATCCTTTGATTCCACATGACCCCACCCGGCCACCGTGGTTCTAAATATCATCTTATGCCCATCTGCATGTTAATGGAGGGGTCAGATAGCTGTCAGTAGACCGTATCTCACTAGTCCTCCTACATACTGATCAGATTTACTCATATTCTTTCTACGTCCCTGATTCTGACTTGACCATGGTGTAAACCCCATCCCAGGACCGGCACCACCCGCCCGTCACCGCCAAAGTCAACATGCAATCACCAAACGCAGGAAGTCAGAAACCAAAATTGACTTTAATTTCTCCAAATGCAAAGTATTCTCCCCCGAGGGCACAATTCCCGTTCTTGTTTTGTCTACTGAATGATTTTCGAGCATCCAAACATTACAAAAATTCCAGAAAATAATAATATTTGTGCAAAGTCTGGAAGTACAATGTAGAAAAATGAAAGGGGAGGGGCCCCCGGTTTACGACTCTATCAGCCAGCAATGAAGATCTCCCTCTGGAGGACCCGGCACATCTCAGAAATCACATGAAAACCCCATTGATCTCAATAAGAATTGTGTAATACCGCAATTCTCCTGTGGTGGCGCTGTGGGGAAATGGAACACTTTAGAACCACATACAGCAGCTGATCGCTGGAGATCACAATTCCAATGCATCATATGATCAACTTTTTTATTCTGGGGTCCCTTCTAACCAAAAGCAATCATTAAAAGGGAAAACCCCATTAATTAATGAGCCCCGCCCCTAGTAATAAAAATCATTCTATTTTGCTTCGATTTTTTTTTCTTAGTTCTGTTCCTGGATTGTCATCAAACTTTCCCAGACCCCCGAACATCAAACCTGCTCTATCCCCTACACCTGTGAAGGCTAACCTCCGGCACTCCAGTGGTGCTAAAACTACGACTCCCAAGATGCACCCTTGCTTGGCTGTTCTCAGACCTCCATGGAAATGAATGGAACATGCTGGGAGTCGTAGTTTCACCACAGCTGGAGTGCCAGAGGTTAGCCATCACTGGTCTACACCCTTATCAATGCATTACTAGTAAATATTTCTTTCAGTGCTGCGGGAAAGCTGGGTGACAACCAATGAGTGAGCGGTAATCGGGGTCATAAAAGGTTGTCAGCCAGATTTTTGTCCACAAATATGATCATTTGCTATTTTTGAGGCAAATTTTGGCTTATTTATCGGATTGGATGGCAACCTGAGGTCCTCTAGAGCAGGGACCAGCAACCTTTGGCACTCCAGCTGCTGTGAAACTACAACTCCCAGCTTGGCTGTTCTCGTGACTCCCATAGAAGTGAATGGAGCATTTTGGGAGTTGTAGTTTCAGAACCTGTGGAGTGCCGGAGGTTGCTGATCCCTGCTTTAGAGATTGCAAATCAACAACTCTGAGTACGCTGGGAGTAGTAGTCGAACCCCAGACTATACAAGAATGAGGAGCGCAGGGTGATCACGTCCATAGCTCTCCTGGACGGTTGGCTCGGCGGCAGACACATACCATCATCATCTCCCGTAAATCTGGACATCACATGATATATCGCTATAGACAGCCCGCTGACGGTTTCCTATGTCTGTATTTTACATACTGCGCCTGAGATGTTTTTAAGGATAGGGGCTCGGTGTATGTTTCAGGGTCATGCTTGACGTAAGTCGTGGGGGCTCCGAGACCCTCTGTCTGCATCGTTAATCAAACGGGGGCTACACTGAAGAGCTGAAACCCCCCCGGCCGCCTGAAAAAAATGCAGGTTCGGCTTTTGCAAATTTCATTCTCTTTATCATTCCTTTTGCAAGAGCATCAATCATGGAGAGGAGGGTCTGGGTAATGTATGGAGCCGTCTGGGGCGCTGCCAGGCGGTGTGTAAGGTGCCCGAAATATTAATGAACGTGCCAGTAGTGAATATAACTGTACGGGCTAAACCAGCAATACATAATATGCAAGATACAGATGTAGCAAACGTTAACCCAACACAGCGATACGCAGCAAAATTTAAATTGACGTGAAAAAAAGTCAATTTAAGTTTTGCTGCAACTTTGCATTTAAAGGGTTAAAGAGGTTGTTCCATGAAAAATGTGCTAGTTTTCAAACCAGCCCCAGGATCTGAACACTTTTGTAATTGCATGTGATTAAAAATGATGTATAGCAACTGAGCTATTCACTGAAATCTATCTGTACAGCGCCACCTGCTGTTTGCTCTTTTTCTAATTTCTCTGTCCGTCTCACTGAGGTGGACGAACATGCTCAATTTCATCCTCTAACTGCCACCAGCTCCAGCAGACAGAACATGCCCCCTGAAAAAGGACACATCCCCTGAGCCGACAGCTTAAAATACATCTAGTAGAGCAAATAGAGCAGTGCATGGGGAGATCTCTGGATCCATGTGAGGTACAGGGCTGGTTCTGGCTTTGTTAGAAAGAGATTGTCATGTACTATATGTGTAACGTCAGGTAGGGAAGAGTGTAGCCCTGAGCTCAACCCACACTACTTTTCCTACCTAATGGTACGATATAGGCTAAGTAGCAGCCTGCAACTGGACGGCGGTCCCTACCCTGAATAAGCACACAGAACATAACCAAGCGGCAAGGGAAAGTCAGCCAGTCCGGGTCAGAACAAGGAGGGAGACGAACGCAGAGTCCAATTCAAAGTCAGAATCAAATATCAAGCAGAGTCCAGTACAAAATAGGGTCAGATATCAGGAGGTAACATGGGAGGCAAAAATCAGAAGTCAAAGATGATGTCAGAAAAAAAGCAGAATGTCTGCGATCGGGATAATATACAAAACATAGCAAGTGAGGAAGGAATATCAATCACAGGTGACTGTGGCCAACTGGTTAAATAACCCGCTGACAGGAAGCACGGGACGTTGACGCCGATCATTATAGGCCTGGTGTCCCTGCACCCTGTAGGCTGACCGGCTCCACTGTCAGTATGGTCGTTAAGTGTCAAGATAAAGACTGCTACATCTGTACTGTATAGAATATGCAGTAACTCTTTGCTGAGGAGGTAAGGTGCTATGAAAGGTGCAGGACTCCATCTGCAGCGCAGACCAAGTAGCAAATACCATACCCCCCGCTTATAAAGCTAATCCACTTTCATGGTTGGCACCTATATGTGGAGAGAACCTTAAAAGGGCATCTGTCAGCAGTTCTGTACCTATGACACTGGCTGACCTGTTACATGTGCACTTGTTAGCTGAAGGCATCTGTGTTGGTCCCATGTTCATATGTGTCCATATTGATGACACGTGATAACGTATACATCCTGAAGAGCCTGCACTCGTGTACACACAGTGATGTCACAGTAAAGGGATAATAAACAGTGATGTCACAGTACAGAGATAATAAACACAGTGATGTCACAGTACAGAGATAATAAACACAGTGATGTCACAGTACAGAGATAATAAACAGTGATGTCACAGTACAGAGATAATAAACACAGTGATGTCACAGTACAGGGATAATAAACACAGTGATGTCACAGTACAGAGATAATAAACACAGTGATGTCACAGTACAGGGATAATAAACACAGTGATGTCACAGTACAGAGATAATAAACACAGTGATGTCACAGTACAGAGATAATAAACACAGTGATGTCACAGTACAGAGATAATAAAACACAGTGATGTCACAGTACAGAGATAATAAACACAGTGATGTCACAGTACAGAGATAATAAACACACAGTGATGTCACAGTACAGAGGATAATAAACACAGTGATGTCACAGTACAGAGATAATAAACACAGTGATGTCACAGTAACAGAGATAATAAACACAGTGATGTCACAGTACAGAGATAATAAACACAGTGATGTCACAGTACAGAGATAATAAACACAGTGATGTCACAGTACAGAGATAATAAACACAGTGATGTCACACACAGTACAGAGATAATAACACAGTGATGTCACAGGGATAATAAAGTCAGTACAGGGATAAACACAGTGATGTCACAGTACAGGGATAATAAACACAGTGATGTCACAGTACAGGATAATAAACACAGTGATGTCACAGTACAGATAAAATAAACACAGTGATGTCACAGTACAGGATAATAAACACAGTGATGTCACAGTACAGGGATAATAAACACAGTGATGTCACAGTACAGGGATAATAAACACAGTGATGTCACAGTACAGGGATAATAAACACAGTGATGTCACAGTACAGGATAATAAACACAGTGATGTCACAGTACAGAGATAATAAACACAGTGATGTCACAGTACACAGTGATGTCACAGTACAATAATAACACAGTGATGTCACAACACACAGTGATGTCACAGTACAGGATATAATAAACACAGTGATGTCACAGTACAAGAGATAATAAAACACAGTGATGTCACAGTACAGGATAATAAACACAGTGATGTCACAGTACAGGAGATAATAAACACAGTGATGTCACAGTACAGAGATAATAAACACAGTGATGTCACAGTACAGAGGATAATAAACACAGTGATGTCACAGTACAGGGATAATAACACAGTGATGTACACAGTGATGTCACAGTACAGGGATAATAAACACAGTGATGTCACAGTACAGGGATAATAACACAGTGATGTCACAGTACAGAGATAATAAACACAGTGATGTCACAGTACAGAGATAATAAACACAGTGATGTCAGTACAGGATAATAAACACACAGTACAGGATAATAAACAGTGATGTCACAGTACAGAGATAATAAACACAGTGATGTCACAGTACAGGATAATAAACACAGTGATGTCACAGTACAGGGATAATAAACACAGTGATGTCACAGTACAGAGATAATAAACACAGTGATGTCACAGTACAGAGATAATAAACACAGTGATGTCACAGTACAGGATAATAAACACAGTGATGTCACAGTACAGAGATAATAACACAGTGATGTCACAGTACAGGGATAATAAACACAGCGATTCACAGTACAGGGATAATAAACAGTGATGTCCACAGAACAGGGATTAATAAACACGTGTGTCAATGTAACAGGATAATAAACAGTGATGTCACAGTACAAGGATAATAAACACAGTGATGTCACAGTACAGAGATAATAAAACAGTGATGTCACAGTAAGGGATAATAACACAGTGATGTCACAGTACAGAGATAATAAACACAGTGATGTCACAGTACAGGATAATAAACACAGTGATGTCACAGTACAGAGATAATAAACACAGTGATGTCACAGTACAGAGATAATAAACACAGTGATGTCACAGTACAGTACAGGATAATAAACACAGTGATGTCACAGTACAGGGATAATAAACACAGTGATGTCACAGTACAGGATAATAAACACAGTGATGTCACAGTACAGGATAATAAACACAGTGATGTCACACAGGGATAATAAAACACAGTGATGTCACAGTAAGTAATAAACACAGTGACACACAGTAATAAACACAGTGATGTCAACAGTACAGAGATAATAAACACAGTGATGTCACAGTACAGAGATAATAAACACAGTGATGTCACAGTACAGAGATAATAAACAGATGTCAAAAACAGTGTATACAGTCACACACAGTACACAGTAATAATAAACACAGTGATGTCACAGTACAGAATACACAGTAATGACAGTACAGGGATAATAAACAGTGATGTCACAGTACAGAGATAATAAACACAGTGATGTCACAGTACAGAGATAATAAACACAGTGATGTCACAGTACAGAGATAATAAACACAGTGATGTCACAGTACAGGATATAAACACAGTGATGTCACAGTACACAGATAATAAACACAGTGATGTCACAGTACAGGGATAATAAACACAGTGATGTCACAGTACAGAGATAATAAACACAGTGATGTCACAGTACAGGGATAATAAACACAGTGATGTCACAGTACAGGGATAATAAACACAGTGATGTCACAGTACAGAGATAATAAACACAGTGATGTCACACAGTACAGAGATAATAAAAACACAGTGATGTCACAGTACAGGGATAATAAACACAGTGATGTCACAGTACAGAGATAATAAACACACAGTGATGTCACAGTACAGGGATAATAAACACAGTGATGTCACAGTGATGTCACAGTACAGGGATAATAAACACAGTGATGTCACAGTACAGGGATAATAAACACAGTGTGATGTCACAGTACAGGATATATAAAACACAGTGATGTCACAGTACAGGGATAAATAAACACAGTGATGTCACAGTACAGGGATAATAAACACAGTGATGTCACAGTACAGGATAATAAACACAGTGATGTCACAGTACAGAGGATAATAAACACAGTGATGTCACAGTACAGAGATAATAAACACAGTGATGTCACAGTACAGGGATAATAAACACAGTTGATGTCACAGTACAGGGATAATAAAAACAGTGATGTCACAGTACAGAGATAATAAAACACAGTTATGTCACAGTACAGAGATAATATAACACAGTGATGTCACAGTAACAGAGATAATAAACACAGTGATGTCACAGTACAGAGGATAATAAACACAGTGATGTCACAGTACAGGGAATAACCAGAGATGTCACAGTACAGAGATAATAAACACAGTGATGTCACTGTACAGAGATAATAAACACAGTGATGTCACAGTACAGGGATAATAAACACAGTGATGTCACAGTACAGAGATAATAAACACAGTGATGTCACAGTACAGGGATAATAAACACAGTGATGTCACAGTACAGGGATAATAAACAGTGATGTCACAGTACAGAGATAATAAACACAGTGATGTCACAGTACAGAGATAATAAACACAGTGATGTCACAGTACAGGGATAATAAACACAGAGATGTCACAGTACAGAGATAATAAACACAGAGATGTCACAGTACAGGGATAATAAACACAGAGATGTCACAGTACAGGGATAATAAGCACAGTGATGTCACAGTACAGGGATAATAAACACAGTGATGTCACAGTACAGGGATAATATGAAATGTAATACCACAAAGAAGGGACAGTGCACGAGGCTACATTCAATTTTGCACAACCCCTTCCAGAATCTTCAGTATTGGCCCCTGTGTGCTGGGCCCCGGAGCTGTTACACCTGCTGCCCTGGTTGTTACTCTCTTTTCTCGTAGGTCACACCCTTACTGATCCTCTCTCCTGATCTTTACCTTGTAGATCTATTGTACAGCGATACAGGAAATGTTGGCGCTTTAAATAAAACGATTCTTACTAGATTTTCACATTGACACATGTAAGAGGGAGTAGATGTAATGACTCCGATGGAGATGATCTCCCAGAAGACAAGGCCCTGTCACCGGCTCCCACAGCAAACATCAGCAGACGTGATTGTGCTGCAGGACGCAGGAGCGTCATTTCCCTGCATTAGACGTCCAGATGACTCGCTCTGCACATAAAACGCTCCATATGGAAGGATAAATAGAAAACCTTGTGGTGCTGTAAGTGCTCCACGTCTGTTTGTGACAAGCACCGGGCAATGACCACTCAGCGTAACCAAACATTAGCGCGGGCGCTTCCTGTCCTTAATGGAATGCTATCATACAATGCGCTGGATGTCCCTGTGTGGGATGTACATGAGATGGAAGCGGGTGATAAGACCGACCTTGTAATACATAAACCTGATGAAAACACGCTCAATACTGACGCAAATCAGTGCGCCGACCATAAGGGCAGAGTCACTACACAACAAGTCACCACTACTGGAATGCAAACAGCGGTGGTGGATACAAGTGCTGGATGAGTAATGATTGATAACACTATACCATACCGCCGCTAGTATTACTACTTATATATTCTTGGAGTTTTTCTAGTTTTATGTAAAGAACGGTTAATTACCCTAAAAATGAAACATTTTCTAAATTTCCAGTAGATTTTATGTTTCCAATCCTCATCAATTTCAAGATTTCTGTAAGTGAATGCGAAAACTCAGTAGATTCAATTGTATCCAGTCTAGACAATGCTCTGTGATCTAAACAGCCCGGACTCCAGACTGATACATTGTAACAAACTAGCACAGTTGTATCCAGTCTAGACAATGCTCTGTGAGCTAAACAGCCCGGACTCCAGACTGATACATTGTAACAAACTAGCACAGTTGTATCCAGTCTAGACAATGCTCTGTGAGCTAAACAGCCCGGACTCCAGACTGATACATTGTAACAAACTAGCACAGTTGTATCCAGTCTAGACAATGCTCTGTGAGCTAAACAGCCCGGACTCCAGACTGATACATTGTAACAAACTAGCACAGTTGTATCCAGTGTAGACAATGCTCTGTGAGCTAAACAGCCTGGACTCCAGACTGATACATTGTAACAAACTAGCACAGTTGTATCCAGTCTAGACAATGCTCTGTGAGCTAAACAGCCCGGACGCCAGACTGATACATTGTAACAAACTAGTACAGTTGTATCCAGTCTAGACAATGCTCTGTGAGCTAAACAGCCTGGACTCCAGACTGATACATTGTAACAAACTAATACAATGCAACAGAACCCTGCAAACCAAATAAAATACAATAATGGCATAGTATAGAAAATATTCTGGTGCTAATGCTACACCTATTTTGTAAATTTGATATTCTTGCCAAATATCTAAGCTTCATTTGCTTGAAACTGGGAAAATCCCTTTAAATCAAGCATAAAGGGTTTAACTAAAGGTCCCCTGCCAAACTTAATAAAGCTCCATGCCAACGAAGAGGCTTACAGTGGTTGTGCCATCTGGGCATATCCCTGAGGGGGTGACTCCCCCCATCCCACAAGGCCGAGCAGCGAGATGCTGTAAAGAGCGGCGCCCCCTGTGCTGGACTCCAGGCAGGATCATGGGATGGAGAAGGTGAACCCGAACACCCCGCTGTATCAGGGGGTACAGCTCATGGGTGGAGTGAACCTGTTCCTGTTCCTCTTCTCTGAAGGCGCCTGGATGTTTAGTCCTGGGTGGAAGCTGATCATCCATGACACTTCCATTCCTCTGGGCAGCCAACTACATACAAATCTCTGTACAGGACACAGCTGCGGACATGGGAGGGAGCCAGACTGACATCTTTCCAGGCTTCTCCGAGGACCAGACCATGAAAGATGATGGCTTCCAGCAGAAGAGCGAACCTGAGATCTGCTGAGCGACGTCACTACAACTCCGGGTCGGTACTAATAAGAGAGAAGTGGCGTCTGGAGAAGCAGGATGACGTCAACGGAAGAGATATCTATAGACAGCCGTTATCATACGCGGGGGCTCGGAGGACATCAGGCAGCAATCCAAGAAATGTCTACATTAACCTGCAGTCATGTGGAGACTATAGGGGCTCGGCGCTGAATCACTGATACTCGTTCTCTACTACCGGGACAGTGTTCCTTCCTCGCCGAGGTGTCGTCATGACCCAAGTGCTACACATTACCAATGCCCATGAGAAGAAGACGATGGAAAGCTATAGCCTTACTTCTCCTCTTTATGAAGGTATATTCACACTGTGCTGGCAGTGCTATGTCGGTGTGCTGTGTGGCTCCAATGTATACCATTTTTAAAGGGATATTCCCATTTTGGACTTTGATGGTATAACCTATGTCATCAATGTCAGATAGGAGGAGGAGGACCTATGTCCAGAACGGGACCCCGAATTGAGCATAGAGCAGGTGCGCATGTGCAGCCGCCCTTTAATAGGGGCTGTCCACTTCAGAAATCCCTTTAACCACCTAACTGTTTTGCCCGAGTCCAGCTCGGGCAGTGGGAAAAGTGGCTAACTAGAGGGGGGAGGGCTGCTTTAGATGTTTCTATCTTCTGAATGGTAGCAGCTAGAAACATGCAACTGGTCTTGTTTGAAAGCTGACAGTCCAGGCTTTCACGCTTTCAGAATGACAGCTAAAGTTCAAGCAACAGAGGAGCAATCAGTATTAGAAATCAAGTCAGGAATAATCGCTGGTAAAACCTGTTTTTACTTTCACTTTCAGTTGCATTCACAGCATGATATCCTCCCCTGTCCTGAACATATTGCTGTCATTCTGGTCTTGTATGAAAGCCTGGAATGCCAACTTTCAAACAAGACCAGAATGTTTCTAGCTGCTACCATTAAGGAGATAACAGCATCTAAAGCAGCCCTCCCCCCTCCAGTTAGCTACTTTTCCCACTGCTAGAGCTGGACTCTGGCAAAACAGTTAGGTGGTTAGGTTAAAGGGGTATTCCGGTAACACAACTTAATTTTTGATAAACTGCATTAAGGCTGCAAGCTGTGACCCACCCAGAACCCATACCTATACATATAACCAGAACCCATACATATAACCAGACCCCATACCTATATACATATAACCAGAGCCCATACGTGTACATATAACCAGACCCCATACCTGTACATATAACCAGACCCCATACCTATATACATATAACCAGAACCCATACCTGTACATATAACCAGAACCCATACCTGTACATATAACCAGAACCCATACCTGTACATATAACCAGAACCCATACCTGTACATATAACCAGAACCCATACCTGTACATATAACCAGAGCTTCATTTTACCTTGCAATCCATTTGTCTAGCTCCTGTGTGAGCCTGCCACACACTGACAGTATCATGGCTCCTGATCTTCCCTCACAAAACTACAATCCCCATAATCCTTAGCTTTCATGCTGTGAGTGTTGCTGTTTATTGATTGGCTGCCTGACATACAGTCCGGTCACACCCCCTCTACTCAGCAGCACACTGACATTTAGCTAGAGAATTGATAACAAAACATTGAGCATGCCTGACCTGGACAAAGGCTCAGAACTACATGTCGATGCCATGGTAACTTATGAGGAACACAGTGGGTAGCAGAGGAAGAAAACTACTTTTATAACTACTGAACGGTAAATATGTGAAATTGACATTATATGAGGTAATGATTGATAATGAATTTGTCTAAAAGATAAGTTATATTTATGGTAACCGGAATACCCCTTAACAGGATCATCCATATAATTACAATGTGCTTTTGGCATAGAAGCCAAACCAGAATCTTCTCCATATGGAAAAGACTCATGGACAGACATCTCACCCCTCACCCGTGCAGAATCGGGTACTGGTATGGATGGGTGTACGTTGGCTGGACAGGGAAAGCTCCTAGATGGTAGGCCCACCGAAGATGTGAAGTGAACCATAGACTGGACTGGGATTTATTGTGGACCCAGGAAAGTGATGTATACATTATATCTGGAAGATACACCAAATATCAGCACTGTGCCCCCGGTAAGGAATGGAGGGGGCTCGTTATGACACATGTAGGTCTGAATCTATGGGATTGGAGGTCCCACAATGCATTGATTTTATCTAAATCTTATTATGTTACATGGATCCCACGAGAATGGGGGGCTACGTTCTGTATGAATGGAGCGGCAGCGCTTGTTTCTTCTGCGCAGGCGCACTGTATGCCTGTAACCAGTCAGTGTGTCCAAATGGTCGACGTGCTCTGTGTAAGCGGGTGGAGAGGCGATCGCATGATCAGAACAGTACAGTATATACTCTATTACTCTATACTCCTAGCTGAGCAGACAGCCCCTTTACGTTGTAGGGTATGAGGGTCACGGAAGCAGACAAGTAGCTTCAGGATCCTCCTGTCTTACTAATGGATTATGTCTCGTCTCGAAGGGTCCACTGCTCATGATTTGCATCCAAAGAAAACATGGAGGGGGAATAAATAAGAGCGGGAATATATTAATAAATTCTTGTGTCACCGATTCTCCCACGAGTCTGTAGATGAGTCCATATGGTCGCTATAGGCTGATACGGATAAATCGTGACAAACACAAGACCATATGATATATACTCCACTCATAATGTAGGGGATATTAGAAGGTATCTTCATTTCTACTTTTACATTCCCACTTCGAAAAATCTGTAGACTAGAGAACATGTGACTGACTAAAAATCACCTACCATATTCTTTGCCCTATAAGACGCACCCTCCGCCTAAAGTGGGAGGAAATTGTCAGTGCGTCTTATGAGACAAATGCTAATTCTACTGCTATTATGGAAGTGCTCATTAGTACAGGAAGACCGTGGAGCGGTGAATGCAGCGCTCACTGGGCTCTGTACTCACCACTTCCTTGTTTTCTCCTGAAGGCTCCGCACACTATGCTGTGACCTGCGCACAGTGTGAGGACGCCAGCGTGCTATATGACCTCATTCCGTGTGACGTTGGGTCACAGCACAGCCTGCGTGGTCCAGGACAGGAGAGCCAAGTGGATTTTTTTTGTCTGATCTACGTTTTGATTAAAATGGGGGTCTTACTAACATTGGGGGTCTCACCTGAGGTTCTTATAAACATTGGGGGGTCTGATCTGAGGTCTGAATGGAGTCTTATTAACACGGGGGGGTCTGATCTGAGGTCTGATTGGGGTCTTATTAACATTGAGGGTCTGATCTGAGGTCTGAATGGAGTCTTATTAACACTGGGGGTCTGATCTGAGGTCTGAATGGAGTCTTATTAACACTGGGGGTCTGATCTGAGGTCTGAATGGGGGTCTTATTAACTTTGGGGGTCTGATCTGAGGTCTGAATGGAGTCTTATTAACATTGGGGGTCTGATC
Organism: Rhinella marina; assembly: GCA_900303285.1. Classification (NCBI taxonomy): domain Eukaryota; kingdom Metazoa; phylum Chordata; class Amphibia; order Anura; family Bufonidae; genus Rhinella; species Rhinella marina. Next base: position 88,385 of record ONZH01000328.1, read on the forward strand.
TGAGGTCTGAAGGGGTTTTATTAACTTTGGCGGTTTCCTCTGAGGCCTGAATGGAGTCTTATTAACATTGATTGGGTTTCTGATCTGAGGTCTGAATCGGGTCTTATTAACTTTGGGGATCTGATCTGAAGTCTGATTGGGCGCCTTATAAACATTGGGGTCTGATCTGAGGTCTGAATGGAGTCTTATTAACATTGGGGGTCTGATCTGAGGTCTGATTGGAGTCTTATTAACATTGGGGTCTGATCTGAGGTCTGATTGGAGTCTTATTAACACTGGGGTCTGATCTGAGGTCTGAATGGAGTCTTATTAACACTGGGGGGTCTGATCTGAGGTCTGATTGGGGTCTTATTAACATTGAGGGTCTGATCTGAGGTCTGAATGGAGTCTTATTAACACTGGGGGTCTGATCTGAGGTCTGAATGGGGGTCTTATTAACTTTGGGGGTCTGATCTGAGGTCTGAATGGAGTCTTATTAACACTGGGGGTCTGATCTGAGGTCTGAATGGAGTCTTATTAACACTGGGGGTCTGATCTGAGGTCTGAATGGAGTCTTATTAACACTGGGGGTCTGATCTGAGGTCTGAATGGGGGTCTTATTAACTTTGGGGGTCTGATCTGAGGTCTGAATGGAGTCTTATTAACACTGGGGGTCTGATCTGAGGTCTGAATGGGGTCTTATTAACTTTGGGGGTCTGATCTGAGGTCAGAATGGAGTCTTATTAACACTGTGGGTCTGATTGAGGTTTTATAAACATAGGGGGATCTGATCTGTGGTCTGATTGGGGGTCTTATTAACTTTGGGGGGTCTGATCTGAGGTATAAATGGGGTCTTATTAAATTTGGGGGTCTGATCTGTGGTCTGAATGGGACCTTTTTAACACTGGGGGTCTGATCTGAGGTCTAAATGGGACCTTTTCAACACTGGGGGTCTGATCTGAGGTCTAAATGGGACCTTTTTAACACTGGGGGTCTGATCTGAGGTCTAAATGGGACCTTTTTAACACTGGGGTTTTGATCTGAGGTCTGAATGGGGTCTCATTAACATTAGAGGTCTAATGAAAAATATTTTTTTTAATAATTTTCCTCCTCTAAAACCTAGGTGCATCTTATGGGCAGGTGGGTCTTATAGGGCGAAAAATACGGTAACTACCTACCTGGTTGACTGCCACCTAGAGAGCATGCTACAGGCAGTGCAGTGGTCACAGGTAGGTCTATCTGTATGCTTCACAGACAATCCAAATATCTGAGGAAATTTAAGAAACCGTCCGCTATATCAGACATGGAGGATGGACTCAGGCCATCCAGGTATAGACAGCCCCTCATCTGAGTGACCATCATGTAATACTACATATGCCCTGTAGTGGTCGCTGCAGTGGAAATGCCTGACTGGCAGCTACCTCCAATGCCAGGAGTTGGACCCATAGTAATTAGTCCATTGCCACTGCACCTATAATCAAGTGGTCACCTAGGCAAGCTGCATCCGTCAAATTGAGGGAAATTAGGAAAAAATGAAAACGGAGATTTGCATTAAAAGGGACTGCCCCATGAAACCAATTCTATACTTTGCAAACCAGCCCCTGGATCTGAATACTTTTGTAATTACATGTAATTAAAAACTCTGCATAGCTACCAAGCTATTCAATAAATTGAATGTGTATAGCGCCACCTGCTGTTTTTTCTTTTCCATATTTCTCTGTCCACCTTGTTAAGTTGGATGCACAGTTCTGCCCTTCAACTGCCACCAGCCAGACTCACTGTTATAACCTGTGACAGTCCAAGGGGGAGAGCAGCAGCAGAAAGGACACAACCCTCTGAGCATTGATAGGGAGAGAGCTGTAGCAAAAATGACACATCTACTGAACTGTGATAGGGAGAGCCTGAGCTGTGATAGGGAGAGAGATGCAGCAAAAAGGACATGCCCATTGAGCTGTGAGAGGGAGAGAGCTGCAGCAGAAATAACACATCTACTGAACTGTGATAGGGAGAAAGATGCAGCATAAAGGATGTGCCCAGTGAGCTGTGATAGGCATACAGCTGCCGTAAGCACATGCTCCTTGAGCTGTGCTAAGTAGAGCTGCAGCAGAAAAGACACGCCCACTGAGCTGTGATAGGGGGAGAGCTGCAGCAGAAAGGACACACCTCCTGAGCTGTGATAGGGAGAGAGATGCAGCAGAAAGAACACACCTCCTGAGCTGTGATAGGGAGAGAGATGCAGCAGAAAGAACACACCTCCTGAGCTGTGATAGGGAGAGAGATGCAGCAGAAAGAACACACCTCCTGAGCTGTGATAGGAGGAGAGCTGCAGCAGAAAGAACACACCTCCTGAGCCGTGATAGGAGGAGAGCTGCAGCAGAAAGAACACACCTCCTGAGCCGTGATAGGAGGAGAGCTGGCAGCAGAAAGAAAACACCTCCTGAGCTCTGATAGGAGGAGAGCTGCAGCAGAAAAGAACACACCTCCTGAGCTCTGATAGGAGGAGAACTGCAGCAGAAAGAACACACCTCCTGAGCTGTGATAGGGAGAGAGCTGCTGCAAAAAGAAAACACCTCCTGAGCTGTGATAGGAGGAGAGCTGCAACAGAAAGAACACACCTCCTGAGCTGTAATAGGAGGAGAGCTGCAGCAGAAAGAACACACCTCCTGAGCTCTGATAGGCGGAGAGCTGCAGCAGAAAGAACACACCTCCTGAGCCGTGATAGGAGGAGAGCTGCAGCAGAAAGAACACACCTCCTGAGCTGTGATAGGAGGAGAGCTGCAGCAGAAAGAACACACCTCCTGAGCTGTGATAGGGAAACAGCTGCAGCAGAAACGACACACCCTCTGAGCTGTGAAAGGGAGAGAGCTGAAGCAGAAAGGGCATGCTCTTTGAGATGTGATAGGGAGAGTTGCAGTAGAAAGGACACACCTACTGAGCTGTGATAGGGAAAGAGCTACAGCAGAAAGGACACAGCTACTGAGCTGTTATAATGAAATAAATCTAGCGGAGCAATGAGACTGTCATGTAGTATGTGATGTCTGATATCAATTTGTTTCACATTAATCATGGAATAAGCCCTTTAGTTAAGGGGCCTCCTATTAGACTAAATAGCAGATCAATGAGAGATTAGTCGAGAACTGAAGCCTTAATCGAGGAGTATCCGTTACTGGCCGCCTGGATGAAGAAGAATGAAGAAGGAATCTGCACATGATGCAAACACGACTTCTGAGAAAGTAGCGAGGGGTCAGAGGTCGGGTACATGGAGAGCGACACAGCGGGGAATATTTATTGGTGTTTTCTGCACAAAATGTGATGAACTGTGGAGAATTATGTCAGGGAATACGGACACGTGCGTCATATGTATCACCGGAGCTCTCTCCCATAAACTATGACATTTACGGCACCAGTACAGGGAAATAAAACATAAAGCTGCAATCTACCGTTCAGTGTTTGCAGCTCTCCTGCACATTTATGTGTCTCAGTGGTTACAGAATACTAACACTCAGCCTTCCTTCTGCCCCTTATTCCACTGCCTGGAGGTGAGCTAGAATCTTCTTGTTACTGAATACTTCTTAGGATTATGGAGGTGACCACCTTGTCTGATGAAACTGTTCCAGAGATTTGTTTTTACAATAGGCTCCAGAACAACAAAAATGGCTTCTATGGGACAGTGTTGTGGGCATGCTCTGCGTCATGTGCAGGGAGGGGAAGGAAGAGCTATCCTCATCACCTTATTGGAAATACTGTGTCATCGTGTAACGGCTGCAGACGAGGATACCCAGGAATGAGGATAGCTGAAGAGAAGGATACTCATGAAAAAGCAAAGAGATAGCTACACAGGAGGATACCCAGGAAAGAGGAAGGGGATGGCTGCACAGGAGGATACCCAGGAAAGAGCAAGGGACATCTGCACAGGAGGATACCCAGGAAAGGGCAAGGGGATGGCTGCACAGGAGGATACCCAGGAAAGAGCAAGGGATATCTGCACAGGAGGATACCCAGGAAAGGGCAAGGGGATGGCTGCACGGGAGGATACCCAGGAAAGCAAAGGGATGGCTACACAGGAGGATATCAGGAAAGGGCAATGGATAACTGCACAGGAGGATACCCAAGAAAGGGCATGGGATGGCTGCATAGGAGGATACACAGGAAAGGGCAAGAGGATGCATCCACAGGAGCATACCCAGAAAAGAGCAAGGGGTGGCTACACAGGAGGATACCCAGGAAAGGGGATGGCTGCACAGGAGGATACCCAGGAAAGAGCAAGGGAATGGCTTCACAGGAGGATACCCAAGAAAGGGGAAGGGAATGGCTGCACAGGAGGATACTCAGGAAAGGGCAAGGGGATGGCTGCACAGGAGGATATCCAGGAAAGGGCAAGGGAATGGCTGCGCAGGAGGATATCCAGGAAAGGGCAAGGAGGTAGCTGCACAGGAGAAAACTCAGGAAAGGGATGGCTGCACAGGAGGATATCCAGGAAAGGCAAGGGAATGGCTGCGCAGGAGGATACCCAGGAAAGAGCAAGGGGATGGCTGCACAGGAGGATACCCAGGAAAGAGCAATGGATAACTGCACAGGAGGATACCCAGGAAAGGACAACGTGATGGCTGCACAGGAGGATACCCAGGAAAGGGCATGGGATAGCTGCACAGGAGGATACTCAGGAAAGGGGATGGCTGCACAGGAGGATACCCAGGAAAGAGCAATGGATAACTGCACAGGAGGATACCCAGGAAAGGGGATGGCTGCACGGGAGGATACCCAGGAAAGAGAGGGGTGACTGCAGAGGAGGATATCCAGGGAAGGAACAAGGGGAAGGCTGCAGATAGAGGACATGCAGAGTGTTGGTAAGATAAGACAAACATAAATCCATACAGATCTGTAGGTGTGACCTTCTTAACAGGCACCAGATCTGGGAATGAAGCTGCAAAAAAATATCTCAAGTGTACAAAATAACATCCTGGCCCGAAGAAACCCCTTATAGGCATTACCAGTCCATTTGAGTAGACTGACTTCTCAGTTTCTACTAAATCCTCAGTCCCACAATATAAAGGTCCCTGCTCCGCTCAGTCCCATCTCTACACTACTAATTGCTTCTTGCTGGAGCCTTCAGCCATGACTCCTGCGTCATCTTCATGTTTCCCGCCGTGGAGATTGGTGCAGGAGTTCTGCTGCTTTACTAGATAAATGTCCACATCAGTAACTGAGGCAGATGAATCCCAGAAGTCAGCGTAACCATCGTTAAGTGTTCAGACTGATGAATAAAAGGAGATCTGGACAACGATGATACATTGGGAACAAGACATAACGAGTTTACCATCTCTAATGGAACGCTCTTCTATGATCTCGAGGACGGCAAAGTGTCTCGGGAGCAGCTTAACCTCGTCTTCAGCCGACGTGCCTTACATAAAAAGTTGTATATGTTCAAAGGAGACAAATAGGAGAAGGAACATTCATCTTCATCTTATCTTCTATAGTGGGTGATGGCATTCTGCTATCCATGTTGGGGGCTGATGGAGAGGATCACCACTCCCCACAATGTAGATGCACAAAATCAGGTAAGAGTTGAAGCTCCTTTACGGCCTTCTTCTGGACAGCAGAGCACCTGGACCTCTGCTGGGCACAGTGGTTGACTGGGTGTCCATGAAGAGGCCTAAACATCATGGTGACCTCTGTTCCTTCATTCTCCTGGACGACGTCCACTTCAAAAGTTGTCAGCCTGCAAATCATGGCTAACCAGTGATGGTCAGGTCATCTTCCCTTGAAAAATGGAGGTGCTGGTCCAATGTAACGGGTGACTACTGGAAGCATGGAGATCCAGAGTTGTCGCCGGCTGGACACACTACTCCAACAGCCATAGACTACACAGCAAAGGTCCATTGGGGAATTTAATGGGAGTCGGTCACCTCCAAAATCAGTTTCAAAGTGAGCGCACCGCCACGTAGGGTGGATGACCCAAAATATGACCATACCTTTCTTGTGGAAATCCGGCCCTCCACTCCCTATGCTCCACCACAACTCCTCCTCCTGCTTCATTGACAGTCCCCTAAGAAGTCAGACCCTGTAGCGATGACAAAGGTGAGGCCAGGTGCACTGAATGGAGCAGCCCTGCCCAGGGTGCACCGAAAACCTTATTTGCATAAAAATGAAAAGAAGCGTTTCTCAGAATTAGAGGACTGGATATTCACCAGCGAGGTACAGTGATGTTTCGGGGCACCTACCCTACATGGCGGCATGCATGCTTGAAAACTGATTATGGAGGTGACTCTAATGATGAACCTATTTTTCTTCTTTCGCTGGAGTACCCCTTTAAGTAACTGTAGTATCCGTCATAGCGCACACGTTGAAACCTTCGTCTTCATTTCCCTTTAACAGGCGTGTGTACAGCGGGTTCCAGTAAATGTGTGATACGGTCGCATTACCTCCTGCTGATCTTACAGCCACAATATTAAATATTCAGCACTAAACACATTTCTGTGTAATCTCGCGCCAAGATGATGGGATTTTTATCCAGAAGATGGAAATGGAGAAGCGGAGAGGAGGCGATTATGTCAGGACCGCACTGAGAGCTAACACCAGCCTGCGGGACACTAAATACCGCACTAAGGCCGGGTGTACAGCACTGAGTGATGTCACCCACTAGGGCGATACTGTGAAATTCTCAGGGCAGAGGCAGCAGGTGCACCCAAACCCTGGTGCCTCAGGAGATCACATGCCCCCCTGCTACATAAGAGGGCCCCGGAGCTTAAAGGGGTTTTCCAGGATTACTACGGTTTATTAACAGAAATGTTCATGTAGTCTCTTCTGTCATGTAAGTCTTCCCCATGCATTTGCTTCTTTAATTTAGATTTTTCTGACCCGTTTTCTCCATGTAAACCAGTCTCTCTGGTTTGTTTCCATCCTGCATGTAGCACTCCCTGTTCCTGTATCCAAACAAACCCATGATGCACTTCTCCTTCCTCTGCCTCTAACAACAGCCAAATAGTTTATAGCTCCTCCCACCCAGCTACTGATAATAACACTCCCCTATCACCTAGATATTTTATAGCTCCTCCCACCCAACTAATCACATAAACACTCCCTTATCACCCAACTAATTACATAGACACTCCCTTATCACCCAGCTATTTTATAGCTCCTCCCACCCAACTAATTACATAGAGACTCCCCTATCACCCAGCTATTTTATAGCTCCTCCCACCCAACTAATTACATACATTCCCTTATCACCTAGCTATTTTATAGCTCCTTCCACCCAACTAATTACATAGACACTCCCTTATCACCCAGCTATTTTATAGCTCCTCCCACCCAACTAATTACATAGACACTCCCCTATCACCCAGCTATTTTATAGCTCCTCCCACCCAACTAATTACATACACTCCTTATCACCTAGCTATTTTATAGCTCCTTCCACCAACTAATTACATAGACACTCCCCTATCACCTAGCTATTTTATAGCTCCTCCCACCCAACTAATCCATAAACACTCCTTATCACCCAACTAATTACATAGACACTCCTCATCACCAGCTATTTTATTAGCTCCCCCACCCAACTATTACATAGAGACTCCCCTATCACCCCAGCTATTTTATAGCTCCTCCCACCCAACTAATTACATACATTCCCTTATCACCTAGCTATTTTATAGCTCCTTCCACCCAACTAATTACATAGACACTCCCTTATCACCCAGCTATTTTATAGCTCCTCCCACCCAACTAATTACATAGACACTCCCCTATCACCCAGCTATTTTTAGCTCCTCCCACCCAACTAATTACATACACTCCCTTATCACCTAGCTATTTTATAGCTCCTTCCACCCAACTAGTTACATAGACACTCCCCTATCACCCAGCTATTTTATAGCTCCTCCCACCCAGCTAGTTACATAGACACTCCCCTATCACTCAGCTATTTTATAGCTCCTCCCACCTAACTAATTACATAGACACTCCCTTATCACCTAGCTATTTTATAGCTCCTCCCACCCAACTAATTACATAGACACTCACCTATCACCTAGCTATTTTATAGCTCCTCCCACCCAACTAATTACATAGACACTCCCCTATCACCAAGTTATTTTATAGCTCCTCCCACCCAGCTAGTTACATAGACACTCCCCTATCACTCAGCTATTTTATAGCTCCTCCCACCCAACTAATTACATAGACACTCCCCTATCACCCAGCTATTTTATAGCTCCTCCCATCCAACTAGTTACATAGACACTCCCCCACCACTGCCCCGCCCATGGACAGAACATCACAGAAAATAGGAAAGAGCTACATGGACATGGTCATGTGACCACAGCCCAGAACAGAAGACAGATGCAATAAAGGTAAAAAAAAAACAAAACAAATGACAGCGATCTCCATAAATGATTATATATTATAGGACATTGATGCAAACAGGAAACCCCCTTTAAATTTCCATCTCCTTGCACTTCCAACACCAGGTAGGTCTCCAAGTTTTAGTCAAATCTACTCCTGTTCACATAAGGCAGACATTTTAATTTTCATACAGGTACAAATGCGCCAAAAGTATTAATACATTTTGCACAAATAATAATAGTGATAGTAATCTCTATATGGCGCCAATATATAGTGCTGTACAAATCCCTCCTTTTCTCAGATCGGGGCAAGATCCGTAAATGTGGGCACAGTCTTATATCAAATGCAGGGTCTCAGGGGCGGAGCGTGGCACATACTGTCTCTTCTGTGTTCTATAAAGCTCTGTGTCAGGCTCCGCCCCCTTAGTATAAAATGCATTGCCTGGTGTTTTCCTTTAAATCTGAAAGAAGTTCTGTTATCTGTCAAAGATGATTCAGGAAAAAGTATAAGGGTTTTCCCGGACTATAATACATACGGCCTATCCTTATCGGATCGGAAGGTTTCTGGTACCGCCCCTGATCAGCTGAACGAAGGGGAAGCAGCTTACTTGGAACAGTGCCATAGACTTCATAGTGGCTGTTCCTGGTACTGCAGCTCAGTCCTGTAATGCCAGACATGACCACTACCTAGTGTATGGCGCTGTCCCAAGTAAATAATGACGTGGACATCGAGCCCCTTCGTTCAGCCCGTCGGTGGTGGTGTCAAGAAGCGACCCCCCCAACGATCAGGACATCATAGACCTGGAAAAGATAAAATTATCATGAAAATTGTGAATGAACAACTTCACAGGAGCAGAGACGGGAACTCGTTCCGAAGTCGCACCGGTACGGTCCTACGACTATCACGCCGGCTCGGTTTTCCCATTCGGAAGGATTTACATTGGTCACGCAATAAACAGCAGTGACTAAAAGCAAATCCCCGCCCGGCGCGTCTTCTAATGGACTGCTGTTTACATGTCTATTGTGGAAAAGCTACTTACTTCTGTAAACTAACCCCCCGAATATTGGAAGACCAGAGGTTAAGCAACAGATGCGCGCTCTCCTGGGCGACAGCTCATCGCTTTAACCGGAAAACAGTTCAAAGTGAGGTCAGCACATGGTGACCACCCCGGTGAAAGGTCCATTCACTCAATACAGGCTGCCAAAAACAGCAGCCGACTTCCATACATCTGCGCAGGCAGAGGTATAGCATTAGGCTCCTGCACCACAGTGAAAAATCTATAACAGACTCCCACCAATCTTCAGGACCTGAATGTACCTGCTACCTACAGCTTTACCTCTGCATGCCGACTTACAGGACCCTAATAATTCTTACACAGAGGGAATTCGTAGCATGAAGACTGCACTGTTGAGTGAAGGACTAGTCTCTTTTTGGTGGTATTTTTACTTTTTTTTGTTACTATCCACATGAACACTCAATAAGCTGCAGTTTACTTGCTCAGCCTTGCTGTACAGACTGGGACAGAATGAGCAGAGTCATCTCATTATCATTGGAGATTGGAGAAGTTTATTACAACTCTATTCCACTGCTGGAGGCCTGGATATGGCGGGACTAGGGTTGTCACAATACCAAAATTTTGATTCGGTTTCGATACCCTAAAAAAAGTATTGCGATACTCGATACCATTCGAAACCACAAAAAAAAAAATACAACACAAAAAAACCTGCGTGCATTCTGCATTTTATGGAACGTTCGGCCCATAACTGAACAGTCCTGTCCTATTTTTTGGGGGGACAAGGTGACTAAAAAATGGTGAATTGTGCGTTTTTGTTTTTTCTGTTACGGCGTTCACCGCATTGGAGATTTTAAAAAAATATTTTAATAGGATATAGGCGATATGTAACATGTATTTATTTATGTATTGTTAATTTATTTTATATGTGAAATTGTGAAAGGGGGTGATTTGATTTGATTTTTTTTACACTTTTTAAAAAAAAAACTTTTTATTTACTAAGTATTAGCCCCCTTAGGGGCTACAACCCTTGTCCTGTTCACCCTAATAATGCTCTGTGATCTTACCATGGCAGCCAGGGCTTCAGTACAGTCATGGTTGCCATGGTAACCGATCGTTTAATACAAGTACAGGAGTCAGGTGCCGGCACAGACTCACATAGCCGGCACCCGACCTATATGAGAGGGAGCTAAGATATGCCGCATTGGTGGCGCAGTGCCACGCTTGAGGGGGTTAACTGCCGCAGATTGCAGCTCCCTGTCAGAGGTCGGGTGCCGGCTATGTGATTCTGCCGCCTCCTGTATTTGTATTAAATGATAGTTCTCTTCATTGGTGGTGCAGCGGCCACAGCCCCGCCCCTACTCCGCCCCTCTCACTCCTCATTGGTGGCCGCAGCAGCACAGGGAGGAGGGAGGGAGGGACTGCTTCCTTCTCCACTGTGCCACTGAGGAGAACATGTTCTCTGATACTAGGGCAGTAGCACAGCCTAGTATTGGTAAAAGACAAATTCTGGTATCGTATCGATACCAGTACAAAAGCATCGATTGGGTGTTGATAATTCAATACCTGATGCAACCCTAGATGGGACAGGATCGCTATACACACAGATAAGGCTCTATATGCAGCTCCCTGTCACACTTTGGTCTCTAGGGGAGGGGCTTCACTTCCAGGAGACTGTTTAAAATTTATGGAGACTTTTCTGTTACCGAAATTGTCAGACTCGTATGTGTCGGTGCCACCAGTATTACGACACGTGACCGATGGGCATCAACTGGTTGCACTGGTCACGTGTAAATAAGACCATGGAGAGTCTGTGTTGGATCAGCGGGGGTAGAGGTGAGTAGTTTTTTTGTTATTTTAAAGCATTTGTTTTGTTTTTTTGTTTGTTTTGATAAAGTTGGAAAATTTTATTCCAAAATTCCCTTTTAGAATACATTTTTCAGGTTGTCAAGCAACTACCGAAGACCACACTGCAGGAGACGATAACACAGAGATACTGAGTGGTACTGGGAGGGGGAGAGTTTTGTCCTTAGATGTCCTTTGATGACCATCTTCTGACATAATTGCTCTTCTTACGTTTGGATTATGCTCTCTATAGGGTTTGTGCGCTGGATTTACGGCAAAGATTTCACCTCATTAGCTAAAATTAGACCCGTAAAAAGATTAGCGGGCGATGAACGCCGGGGATTAAGCAGCTGATGTAAAGAGATTGTAGGTGACATGGACGGCCCGAGTTCTTCTCATTCCTGGAGCAATTATCAGTTTGTGGTTCTTGAGCAAATTGTGTAAAGGACCCTGAGGGCGAAAGACTAATCCGACGTAATCCTCTACGCGTGACCCTTTCTGTATAGAGGATGGGTCCACAATGGTGGTCACACAAATCTGGTTGCCCTAAGTTATGATCTAATGACTCTTAAGACGGACTCCGTGTGGTCTCCAAAGCAAGGTTGCCTCCAGGAATCATCCTGAAGAGTCGCATCTTGTATTGTCCACCATGGCGTGATGAATGAGACGGAATATTTATTTGTACAATGGCCTAGAATTACGGAGGGGATTTCACAGAATGCTCCTCATATGTGGGTCATAATGGAGAAGACATCTTACAGTTATCACCACCAGTCAGCTAAGTATGGATTCCCTTATATGCCCTAACCCTGTGGTCTCCAACTGGAAAGACTCCACTGGTGAGAAACTGGACCATATAAAGGATTGTAATATCAGAACGGCAAAGGGGTAAATGTCCATAGACATCCACACCCATGGGGCCTCCACCACCCTGATCCTTCCAGCTCTTCCCAAATTTATTGACGCTGATACTGGGATGGGACCCCGCTATATTATTTGCCTAGTGGGCACCACCAACCCTGACCAGCTAGCTGCATATGGGGCTGCGTAACTGTAAATCAGACAGAGTGGCCATGCTGTCCACCACCGAAAGTGCCAACAATGAGAACATGAGCATCGGAGCTGGACCATGGAGCCATGGAAGAAAGCAGCATGTTCTGATGAATCACGTTAGACATACCTCCCAACCGTCCCGGATCCAGCGGGACAGTCCCGTATTGCAGTGGGTGTCCCGCTGTCCCGGAACAGGAGAGGTATGTCTCAGAGACCGGGACATACCTCCCCCATTCCGGGACAGCGGGACACCCACTGCAATCCGGGACTGAGCGATTTTCTCCATCTATGTGAGTCAGCATATGTAAAGTACAATGAAGCTATAAGTCATTGCGACCCTGATGCCTGAAGTCCAGGGTCAGGTATCAACTGGCATTATTTTGATATTTGACTGTGATATCTGACTATGTCCTAAAATTAACACTGTACACAGGACACCTCATGGCTCTTGTGGAGCTCCTGCCAGAGCTATAATGGTGGCACAAGGTGGAAACGACACAATATAAGACAGGTGGTTTTAATGTTATGGCTGCGGGGTGTATATGTAAGCACATCATGGCTCAGTTTCCAAGTTCTCCAGGACTCCAGGATGAAGAGCTGTAACTTTATAGCTGGAATTAGAGACGCACCGAGTGATTAAGTGCCGGCGGTTACTGTAAATCATGATGCTCCTCTCAGAATCGTCTCCATTAATCTCCCGGGATTTGGAGAGTGAACCCAAGACCCCTTTAATAAACGTCAGATCAGCAGTAATAATTAATATTATGCTCCGACTAACGGAGTGAAAAGCAGAAAATCACGGGACGAGTGAGCAAGCTTCACTATTGAGATGTTTGTGAACATCCTAAAAATGAACACATTTAGCGGGGCCGAGGATCTGAGAGGTAAGGGGGCCGAGGATCTGAGATGTAGGGGGGCCCAGGATCTGAGAGGTAGCAGGGGTGAGGATCTGAGAGGTAGAGGAGCCAAGGATCTGAGAGGTAGCGGGGCCGAGGATCTGAGAGGTAGCAGGGCCGAGGATCTGAGAGGTAGCAGGGCCCAGGATCTGAGAGGTAGCAGGGCCCAGGATCTGAGAGGTAGCAGGGCCCAGGATCTGAGAGGTAGCAGGGCCCAGGATCTGAGAGGTAGCAGGGCCCAGGATCTGAGAGGTAGCGGGGGCCCAGGATCTGAGAGGTAGCGGGGCCCAGGATCTGAGAGGTAGCGGGGGCCCAGGATCTGAGAGGTAGCAGGGCCCAGGATCTGAGAGGTAGCAGGGCCCATGATCTGAGAGGTAGCAGGGCCCAGGATCTGAGAGGTAGCAGGGCCAGGATCTGAGAGGTAGCAGGGGCCCAGGATCTGAGAGGTAGCGGGGCCCAGGATCTGAGAGGTAGCGGGGGCCGAGGATCTGAGAGGTAGCAGGGCCCAGGATCTGAGAGGTAGCAGGCCGAGGATCTGAGAGGTAGCGTGGCCGAGGATTTAAGAGGTAGCGGGGCCCAGGATCTGAGAGGTAGCGGGGCCCAGGATCTGAGAGGTAGCGGGGCCCAGGATTAAGAGTAGCGGGGCCCAGGATCTGAGAGGTAGCGGGGCCGAGGATCTGAGAGGTAGCTGGGCCGAGGATCTGAGAGGTAGCAGGGCCCAGGATCTGAGAGGTAGCAGGGCCCAGGATCTGAGAGGTAGCAGGGCCCAGGGATCTGAGAGGTAGCAGGGCCCAGGATCTGAGAGGTAGCAGGGCCCAGGATCTGAGAGGTAGCGGGGGATCTGAGAGCCCCAGGATCTGAGAGGTAGCGGGGGCCCAGGATCTGAGAGGTAGCGGGGCCCAGGATCTGAGAGGCGGGCCCAGGATCTGAGAGGTAGCAGGGGCCCAGGATCTGAGAGGTAGCAGGGCCCAGGATCTGAGGAGGGCCAGGATGGGTAGCAGGCCCAGGATCTGAGAGGTAGCAGGGCCCAGGATCTGAGAGGTAGCAGGGCCCAGGATCTGAGATATAGCGGAGCTACAGTACAGAATCTGCGAATACGTACCTGACAGCGTAGACCAGGTGCTCGCATTACACAGCCAGCAAAAGTCTAAGGTTGGAGGTTCAGCTGAATTCACTTAGATTATGGTTATAAGGCCTCATGCACACAACAGTGTCCGTTTTGGGGTCCACAGCAGGAGGAGGGCGCAGAGAATGAGGGTAGTATTTTTTATTCCATTACATGGTGTGGGGCAAATTTGTAATTAATTTGGACATCTCATTTAAAGGAGCTTAAAATTAAACTAAAAAAAAATAATAAAATTAAAAAAAATAATTAAATTTTGCATGTCATTAAAACCTCTTTCACACGGTCAGTATTTTTGCATCAGTATTTGTAAGCCAAAACCAGGAGTAGAGCCTACAAAGGAAGGGTGGGATACAAATATGTGTGCCTCTTCTGTGTTTTGGACCCACTCCTGGTTTTGACTTATAAATACTGATGCAAAAATACTGCCCGTGTGAAAGAGGCCTAGAGCCTGGTCACTAAAAGGGTTTTCCATGTTTAGAAAAACATGGCTTCCTTCTTCCAAATACAGCGCCACACCTCCCCCATGGGTTGGGTCTGGTACTGCAGGTTGGTTCCATGGAAGCGAATAGAGTCGAGATGCAATACCGCACACAACCACTGGACAGGTGTAGCGCTATTTCTGGAGAAAAAAAAAGGAGCCATGTGTTTTTGAATCTTGGACCCATTAAAGAGGTTAAAGGGGTTGTCCAACCTCCTAAAAGTAGTGAGAGCCAGGAACCTGTGTAAAGCAAAGAAAAACACTTCCCCTATGGAAGCCCCACCGTACCAGCGGAGTCTCTGCTGCGTCTAGTCTCTGTCATCGAGTGATGACTAGTGTCGAGCGAATTGAAGTATCCAAAGTGGACTTCGATCCGAATTTCAGGAAATTTGATTTGCCATGAAGCCACCTTTTTGTGCTTTGTGGTAACTAATCTATTTTTCCTAAAATGGTGGCTGAAAGTAAAAAAAAAATATATATACTCACCTTATCCACTTGCTCGCGGACAGGCCGTCCGCTCCCCTCTTCGTTGAAGAAAACTCGCCAAAGGATCTGCAGCTAGCATAATGACTTCACTGGGTGCACCAGGTGATGACATCATCGACGCTCGCCGCAGGTCCTTTGGCGGGTTTTCTTCAATGAAGACGGAAGCAGGCGGCTTGCTCTCCGCGAGCAAGTGGATAAGGCGAGTATAATTTTTTTTATTTTTTAACCCCTGATTAATTCCCGAGCAGCTGAATATGAGTCACAGATGCCGCAAACAGCATTGAATGGGCACCTGAGGGATTAATTGACGGGGGGAGGCGTGATCCATACAATGGAAATTCGTCGAAATTCGATTCGTCACAAAGTAATTCGAATCAAATAGAATTTCTTGGCAAAATTTGGCAAAGCTGGCGAATCAAATTTTTCAAAAGTAGTGTCGACGTCACATTCACCGCATTCAGCGTTGTCTCCCCGAGCGGCACATCACGGCTGATCTGTCTTCATCAGTCACTGTGACCATGGGCGGGACGTCATTCTTGAGTGGGCACAGGGAGGGCGAGTCAGTTTATTGCCCATGTCATCGATTTGCACAATAATTGGGTTTATATTTCGCAACCGGACACAACTTATCTGGAATCGGTGGAAACGGCTGTCAAGGTGAGTTATGTTTACAGCCCCGTGTCATCAGGTATATGACCGGGGAAGAGCGGGCCCTAATTAAACCTGAAGAGGGTCATTTACCCGGACTCTACGACACCTGCAGGGCCCGGCAGGTAAAGAACAACTTCCTGAGGGCTACTGTGAAAGTTTGTCCCATCAGGCATAAAAAAAAAGAGTCCCCTAAAAAACATGAAGCCCCCTCTACTAAATATTAAAATATTCCAGGAGGGACAAACCAGTATGGTCACCATTAGTTACGTCTCACACATGCGGCCTTAATACAGACATTGTAGTCCAAGACGGACTCTACTGGATGGACTTCTACCTCTGGGACCTGCACTTAACTGTAAAATAGATCCCTCAGACCTCAGGCTGCTCTCCGCTCACCATATTCAGGTGGAACAAGGTCGGAGACCACTTTCCGAGAGGGGAATGCCCATTTAATAGGGTTGAGCTGCGATCCCAGACACGAACCATGGACGGGTGCGGAGTCCTTTTGGAAGAAAGCGTCCATGCTCACCTGCATCAAGAGGAACCTAGGACGACACCCTCTGTGTCTGGAGGAAAGAAGGTTTGTACACAAACATAGAAGAGGATTCTTTACGGTAAGAGCAGTGAGACTATGGAACTCTCTGCCTGAGGAGGTGGTGATGGTAAGTTCACTATAAGAGATCAGGAGAGGCCTGGATGTATTTCTGGAGGTAATAATATTACAGGTTATAGTTACTAGAGAGGGGTCGTTGATCCAGGGAGTTATTCTGATGTCTGATTGGAGTCGGGAAGGAATTTTTTTTCCCTAAAGTGAGGAAAATTGGCTTCTACCTCACAGGGGTTTTTTGCCTTCCTCTGGATCAACATGCAGGAAACAGGCCGAACTGGATGGACATATGTCTAAACTATGTTACTATGAAGGTCCATCCAAGACCACCTCTTTGAACTACCAGCTCACCACTTCTTAGCAGGTGTTTTTGTAGTACGGGAGACAAGTGCTATTATTCCTGGAGGGTTTCCAGAAGACGTGGACCCAACGGTCCTATAAAGTCCCTACGACGTTTGACTACAAGTTACTGCGAGTGTGCGAGTGTCTCTGACATGACCATAAAACTTCGGCACACGTCCATCTCCATCCTCTGCGACAATCATAAATAGCCGTACATAAATCAAGCAGCCTTTTACTGTCTTCTGTGGTTCCCTGGGGAGAACTTGCCAAAAACATGAGCGATCTGTTTTATATCTGTCACGTTTCCCATAGACGGAATCACTCTTAATCCGCTGTAATTTGTGAGGCCACCGCAAACACAAACAGTCCACCAACTAGGAACAGAGAACTGGTATTTCCAACGTGTGTAAACGGAGATGACTGGAAACTGTCGCGGGCTTTCCAAGAGCCGTAAATTACATGAGCAGCTCATGGGTTAAAAATCCACTCCTGACCTTTCCGAAGGATCATAAACGGTAAAATATATTGGTCTCATAAAGCGTGAGAACCGGCGAGTACAGGAGACACAACCTGATATTTAACATCGCTGCCGCCGAGCACTCCTGGTCTTACAGCAACGTCATACCAAATGCCAAGACTTCGGAGACCGCGCAGAGGTGGAAGACGGATGCGGAGAGAAATGACTGAATCATGGTTGTCCTTCTGTATCGTTCTCTGATTTTACAAGGAAAGTTCTTTCAAATATTTGTCAAAGAGTCACCTGGGGAAAAAAAAAAACTCTTTAAGGTTGCTTTCACACAGTCGGTGTTTGACCAGTGATTTTCATCAGTGGTTATAAGACAAAATCCGGTGCGCGCCAAAATACAAAATAAGTGCAGCTCTTTCCCTTAGACCTTATCTCTCTGTAGCCTCCACTCCTGGTTTTGGCTCACAATCACTGATAGAAATCACTGATCAAACACTGACGTGTGAGCCCAGCTTAGGCTACTTTCACACTAGCGTTTTAAAATTCCGGTATTGAGTTCCGTCATAGGGGCTCAATACCGGAATAAAACGCTTCAGTTTTGTCCCCATTCATTGTCAATGGGGACAAAACTGAACTGAAGACAACGGAGGCTCCTGAAAGCATTCCGTTCCGTCTTCAGACCGGAGAACAAACCGCAGCATGCTGCGGTTTGCTCTCCGGTCCAGGCATCCGCACCAAGACGGATCCGGAATGACCCCCAATGCAAGTCAATGGGGGTGGATCCGTCTGGTGTGACCATAATGGTAACTGGATCCGCCCTCCATTGACTTTCAATGGAGTCCATTACGGATCCGGCTACACATAGACACAGACATACACATAAACATACACACACATATCGACATACAAACACACATACATACTTACATGCTCCCGGCAGGTCTTCGGAGTGTCAGAGGGACAGGACGGCTCACACAGGTCTCGATTCCCCACAGCGCCCTCTGCTGGGAGCCTGGTGGAATCATGACGATTCCACCAGGCGCCCAGCAGAGGGCGCTGTGGGGAATCGTGACCTGTGTGAGCCGTCCTGTCCCTCTGACGCTCCGAAGACCTACCGGGGAGCATGTAAGTATGTATGTGTGTTTGTTTGTCTATATGTGTGTGTATGTTTATGTTTATGTATATACTGTGTGACATGTGTGGGGCCGGAGCGCGGTTCCGGCTCCACACATGTCACTGCGGCAGGCCTGATCCGGCAGCACCCTTCACCTGCCGGATCAGGCCTGCCGCCAGTGTGAAAGTAGCCTTAAAGGGGTTCTCCGGGAATTAAGAAAATTAAAATATTTAAATATTACTTTATTCTAAATATATTCCCAAATACCTTTCATTAGTTATAACGACTTGTTTTGTCTCAGGATCGATCATTAGGAGAAACAAAATGGCCGCCGTCCTATCAGTACACACAGAACCTGTCCTAATCACACAGGAGGACAAGTTACTTCACAACACTGGGGTAAAGAGCTGCCTCATCCTCCTCTCTGCTTGTCAGGGATTATGATCCTGAATACAGGTGATAAGATCTTCAGCTTAATCTCTGTAGGAATGGAGTTCATGAGGAGACATGAAGTACAGAGAGGACGGACAGGACAGACTGTGGTAATGGAGACTGCATACAAGAGCTGCTGCTCATCAGCCACATCCCCACCTCCTCTCTGTACTATGTACCAGTCTCATGAAGATCCCTCCCACCCCCCACACTCTGTGAGCCTGAGAGCTGATCTGTATGAGCGGCTCCCATTTTGGTGGACCACCACTCTGGTGCTAGGAACAGGCGCGGCAGCGATCACAGGGATCAATGGAGGCATGCTCAGTTGTTTCCTCATCTCTGATACAGTACATGCACATGCATGCCCACCTCTCCTCTGGGACAAGAGACCGCCACTAGCAAGTTCAGTCGAGGTACCCGCAGTATGGTTCACAAGAACGACGGGTAATCCCGTTTTAAGAAAGCCGCATGGTCCAAAATATAGTCCTTTTTTAGATCTAGATCCAGTATTAACCACCTAATTGTTTTGCCCGAGTCCTGCTCGGGCAGTGGGAAAAGTAGCTAACTGGAAGAGGGAGGGCTGCTTTAGATGCTGCTACCTCCTGAATGGTAGAAGCTAGAAACATACAACTGATCCTGTGTGAAAGCTGACAGTCCAGGCTTTCATACAAAACCAAAATGAAAGACCAAGCAACAGGAGGAGAAATCACTGTTAGAAATCAAGTCGTGAATAATGGCGGATAAAACCTGTTTTTACTTTCAGCTGAAATCACAGCATCCCGATTTCTATCAGTGATATCTTCCTCTGTCCTGAACATATTGCTGTAATTGCCTGAAAGCTTGGAATGTCTGCTTTCAAACAAGACCAGTTGCATGTTTCTAGCTGCTACCATTCAGGAGTTAACAGCATCTAAAGCAGCCCTCCCCCTCCAGTTAGCTACTTTTCACACTGCCCGAGCAGGACTCGAGCCAAACAGTCAGGTGGTTAAAAAGAGTCACCAATTTCATGTAATTGAACTGCAACTACCTGAAAAAATAAGCTGTAAAGTCATGGGCACTTGGGGTCTCACTTCCATCTGGAGTCCACTGCCTGTTGTCAGGCAAGATCTGTCCCTGGTAACACAGACTCTAAAAGGAAAATGGGGGCGTGTCAGAGCTAGCTGAGATCCTGAACCTGATAAAACAACTGCTTCTACATTGCTTCTGAACATAATAGGGGCCTCCTGTGCGATTTCTCCCTCCTTATCTGTTCTGTGAGCCTAAAAACAAACATAGTGGGAAGTAAGGGAAATGAGGTCACTGCATACAGTAATGGCAGATTCCACAGAAGTTCTCTGCTTATGAATGAAATGCATCTAGCTGTGCAGCTGTAAGAGGGAATAATATGGATGAAAAAAAAAAAAACATTTGGAAAGCCCAAACATAACTGCTCCTTCACAATTATGATTGTATAAGAAAAGAACAGACATTATGCAAAAATCTTGTTTGAAAACTCAAGTCCTTTCATGGATATAATTCCCATATAAAATGAATTTTACGCTTATTTATGAAGCTCCCGGTGGAAGTATTCCCGATACGCACACGATTATTCTATCTGAGCGCGGTGTTCTTACTTAACCAGACGCACATGTTTTCCAGTCGTGTCTGATCTTCAACCTTAAGGGCCATGTTTAGCTCTGTTTAAGATGAATGTCTGCCCCGTCCTTCCATAAATCTCGGGGAAGACGGCTTCTGTTGTGGCTTACCAGGCAGATGAGTTAGAAGAGACACAGAGGTCTGGTTTGCATCTCCTGTGACAGGTCCAGAGAGTCGTAACTCAAGGTTTAGGTATGAAATAAAATAATGTGCGGTTTATGGAATTAGCGGCTAATCCGCGACGCTGGACCATGACAGGGCGGCTGTGGACGGACACGCTGCAGACATGGCCGCCTTCCAATAATAAATGTGTCTTATGTTCAGACTTAAAGGGGTATTCCCATCTTAGACAATGGGGGCATATCGCACCTATATCGAGATTGGAGGGGGGAGCGCTGTTTCCTTATAAATGAATGGGAGCGCACCGCGCATGTGCGGCCACCACTCCCATTCACTTCTATGTAGCCAGCGCTCGGCTATATTCAGCTGCCCCATAGAAATGAATGGAGGACGGCTGCGCATGCACAGTGCACCCTCCTTTACTTTGGGGGCTCCGTTCTCAATATAGGTGTGGGTCCCAGCCGTGGGACCCGCACCTATAAGACAATGGGGGCCTATCCTACCAATGTCTAAGATGGGAATAACCCTTTAAAGAGCCTCAATCAGCATGATCAACCCTATTGAACCAGGCATACGGCCTGGTAGGGTTGATCATGCTGATTAAATTAACATCTGTCTTATGGCTATACGATCAACTGCTGCGGTGATATACACAGTCATTATTATGACCACTTCCTACGTTCAATGTCGGCAGTGTGTAGCTCATGAACGAAGTCCCCTGTGGTGAGCTGGCTCTGTGGGTATATAAGGTGTGCTGAGCTGGCTCTGTGGGTATATAAGGTGAGGTGAGCTGGCTCTGCGGGTATATAAGGTGTGGTGAGCTGGCTCAGTGGGTATATAAGGTGAGGTGAGCTGGCTCAGTGGGTATATAAGGTGTGGTGAGCTGGCTCAGTGGGTATATAAGGTGAGGTGAGCTGGCTCAGTGGGTATATAAGGTGAGGTGAGCTGGCTCTGCGGGTATATAAGGTGTGCTGAGCTGGCTCTGTGGGTATATAAGGTGTGCTGAGCTGGCTCGTGGGTATATAAGGTGTGGTGAGCTGGCTCTGTGGGTATATAAGGTGTGCTGAGCTGGCTCGGTGAGCATATAAGGTGTGCTGAGGTGGCTTGGTGGGTAGATAAGGTGTGCTGAGCTGGCTCGGTGGGTATATAAGGTGTGATGAGCTGGCTCGGTGGGTATATAAGGTGTGCTGAGCTGGCTCGGTGGGTAGATAAGGTGTGATGAGCTGGCTCGGTGGGTAGATAAGGTGTGATGAGCTGGCTCGGTGAGCATATAAGGTGTGCTGAGATGGCTTGGTGGGTATATAAGGTGTGCTGAGCTGGCTCGGTGGGTATATAAGGTGTGCTGAGCTGGCTCGTGGATAGATAAGGTGTGATGAGCTGGCTCGGTGAGCATATAAGGTGTGCTGAGATGGCTTGGTGGGTATATAAGGTGTGCTGAGCTGGCTCGGTGGGTATATAAGGTGTGCTGAGCTGGCTCGGTGGGTAGATAAGGTGTGATGAGCTGGCTCGGTGGGTAGATAAGGTGTGATGAGCTGGCTCGGTGGGTAGATAAGGTGTGATGAGCTGGCTCGGTGGGTATATAAGGTGTGTCATAGGCTGTCTGCCCACATATCCCACATTGCTATCACTGGTAAAAGGGATGATTTATCAGAGTTGCCGGAAGGGAGGATTATTGGCTTTCAGGTCCCGGGCACAGCATTTATGAAACTGCACAACGTGAACTGTTCTCCTGGTGAAAGTATATGGTGAGTGGACAAATAGCACCATTGTGAAGAAGGGACATGGAAACTGCAGATCACCACGTGTCAATGATGTGAGAGGTGAACGTTGGCTACGAAGGTGCGTGAGGGCGACCAACACACTACAGTAGAGCAGCTCACCATCAAAATGAACCAGGGGCCACCAGACGTGTGTCTAACACAACAGGTCAAAGACCTGGGTGAGGGTATAATGTGTCATGATTTGGGACTGAGACGGTCATCTTACTACAGCAAGGAAGAAGGGACGAAGCCTTTAGGAATCTAAACTGGTAGAGGTTCTTCATAAATATGACACAAACACATTGATAAATCTGCCCCACTGTCTACAGCAGGGACCTCAGGGGCGGAGCTTACCACATGGATTGCCTGTGTTCTTTTCTCATGCTCCGCCCCCACACTAAGTATAATCCAATGTATCGGTTTATCTTGGAATGTTTCTTTAACTTTCTACGCTTTCTGGAGCAGAATTTCTAGTGGGATCTTTATCGCTTTGACGCCCAATCTTCAGACGGCATGCGGCTTACGTACTTCTCAGTGACTGTTTATAACTAAAGGGTTTAAAATGTCCTGAAAGCTAGAAAAAGATTTAGAAGGTGTGTACGTAAGACATGGCATAACAAGTAACGAGACCTGAAATATAACGCATGAGAGGGCGGGAGAACACCCAGCGCTGGGAGACAAGGGAGACCGAACTGGACGCAATACGCTAAGAAGGTCTGGACTTTCCACTGGACACGCATGACCATGAAAGCACCATGTCAGTCTGCGTGTTACATAGATCATAGAACCGCACTGTCCGCTTCTTCCAGACCCTCCTTTCGTCTGAAAGTCGTCCTGCAGAGTCATACTCTACGTCTTCGTCGTCGTCGCATATGTCTTCTGTAGCTTTCTTCGAGAAACAGTGCCAGACCCGTCCACAGACTGTGCGTGGTACTGCAGCCCAGCTCCATTCACTTCAATCCCATGGGTAGGTGTGGACGGACCCCATGAGTCCGAATTGTTCTGCCCACATACTAAGAGGGTCCGGAAAGCTAGCCCCAACCCTTTTGCTTCTAGGTGGCAAGAAGCTGTACTGGAAGTGAGTGGGCGCTGAGCTGCAGTGACTTGTCATGGCCACTATGCTATGTATGGCGCTGTAGGCTTCTAGCTCCTTCTAGCAGTTGATCTGTAGAGGGTGCCAGGTGTCGGACACCCACCTATCTGATGATGAGAGAGGTCAACAATATTGAAATTCTGGAAAAGCCCTTTAAGAGTATTCTCTGATTTATCAGTGGCTTATTGTGGTGTGTCTAAGATGTTTGGAGGAAAGCATAAGCGTCGCTCCTTCTACAGTGCATGGTGCTTTTAGTAGGTGCCGCCGTGTCCTCCATGACAGAGATAATGGAGCCTCAGAAGATTACACATAAAGGATCATTCAGACTCCAGGCAACATTTAAAGGGATTCTACACAAACATTTTTCAGACATGTCAATTAGCTCCTCATAACCCATCATTACCATCACAGACGACACTGGTATCAGCCATTTATCAGCAATGATTAGAGGCTTCTGAGGCTTCTCACCGGGAGCCATAATAAATAATGTTTTCTGTCTTCTTGTTATACGGCAGCAAGGGGTGTACAGCGCAAAATAACCATAGTACCACATGTAAACGCTGTGATCGCTGCTGGAGGCCCTTAGCTGTTTTTTTCCACATTGAAGGGTGCACGCTTTGTAAAGTATAGATTAGCACGGGGCCTGTTTCTCCTCTAAGGTCATGGACAATTTTGACAACATGAACAAAGGTGTACCTGGCCCCGAAAGCCTCCGATGGAGCGGGACAGGATTTTTGTGCACAGAATTAGACTGAATGAACTTCGAGGTAAACAGAGGAGCAGTAGAGGGCTCAAGGGGGTTTTTAAGTTTCCAAAATGGAGACATAATACAGTCATATAATACCACATAAATACCGCAGTGGTGCCAACACATAGCTTCCCCCAGTGCTAGGAGGGGACAGAGGGGACAGAGAAGACAGAGAGGACCAGAGAAGAGCAGAAGGGACCAGAGAGGAGCAGAAGGGACCAGAGGGGACAGAGGGGACCAGAGAGGACAGAGGGGACCAGAGAGAGCAGAGGGGACCAGAGAAGAGCAGAAGGGACCAAAGAGGAGCAGAAGGGACCAGAGAGGACAGAGGGGACCAGAGAGGATGGGGAAACAGAGAGGACAGAGGGGACCAGAGAGGACAGAGAAGAACAGAAGGGACCAGAGAGGACAGAGAAGAACAGAAGAGACCAGAGAGGACCAGAGAGGAGCAGAAGGGACCAGAGAGGAGCAGTGGGGAGCAGAGAGGAGGGAGGGGAGCAGAAAGGAGTGGAGGGGACCAGAAAGGAGCGGAGAGGAGCAGAGGGGAAATACAGAAATGGAGGGGGCTAGAGGCGATAGAGGGGACCAGAGTGGACAGAGGGGACCAGAGAGGACAGAGAAGAACAGAAGGGACCAGAGAGGACAGAGAAGAACAGAAGGGACCAGAGAGGACAGAGAAGAGCAGTGGGGACCAGAGAGGAGCAGTGGGGACCAGAGAGGAGCAGTGGGGAGCACAGAGGAGCAGTGGGGAGCAGAGAGGAGCAGTGGGGAGCAGAGAGGAGCGGAGGGGACCAGAAAGGAGCGGAGAGGAGCAGAGGGGAAATACAGAAATGGAGGGGGCCAGAGGCGATAGAGGGGACCAGAGTGGACAGAGGGGACCAGAGAGGACAGAGAAGAACAGAAGGGACCAGAGAGGACAGAGAAGAGAAGAGGGGACCAGAGAGGAGCAGAAGGGACCAGAGAGGACAGAGGGGACCAGAGAGGACAGAGAAGAGCAGAAGGGACCAGAGAGGACAGAGTGGACCAGAGAGGACAGAGAAGAACAGAAGGGACCAGAGAGGACAGAGGGGACCAGAGAGGACAGAGAAGAACAGAAGAGACCAGAGAGGACCAGAGAGGAGCAGAAGGGACCAGAGAGGAGCAGTGGGGAGCAGAGAGGAGCGGAGGGGAGCAGAAAGGAGTGGAAGGGACCAGAAAGGAGCGGAGAGGAGCAGAGGGGAAATACAGAAATGGAGGGGGCCAGAGGCGATAGAGGGGACCAGAGTGGACAGAGGGGACCAGAGAGGACAGAGAAGAACAGAAGGGACCAGAGAGGACCAGAGAGGACAGAGAAGAGCAGTGGGGACCAGAGAGGAGCAGTGGGGACCAGAGAGGAGCAGTGGGGAGCACAGAGGAGCAGTGGGGAGCAGAGAGGAGCAGTGGGGAGCAGAGAGGAGCGGAGGGGACCAGAAAGGAGCGGAGAGGAGCAGAGGGGAAATACAGAAATGGAGGGGGCCAGAGGCGATAGAGGGGACCAGAGTGGACAGAGGGGACCAGAGAGGACAGAGAAGAACAGAAGGGACCAGAGAGGACAGAGAAGAGAAGAGGGGACCAGAGAGGAGCAGTGGGGAGCAGAGAGGAGCGGAGGGGACCAGAAAGGAGCGGAGAGGAGCAGAGGGGAAATACAGAAATGGAGGGGGCCAGAGGCGATAGAGGGGACCAGAGTGGACAAAGGAGACTGGAGGGGACAAAGAGGGGGCCGGTGGGGACCGGTTGGGACACAAGTGACTGAATGTGACACAGCGGACTGGAAGAAACAGAGAGCAGTGGAGGAGATAGAGGGGGCCAAGGGGAACAGAGGGGTCTGGAGGGACTTTTAATACCCTTACAGTTTTGCTGGCTACCAATTTGATCCCGCTGCAGCAGATACAGCCGCACAGTACTCGCTTCTTCATCAGGTAATTAGATCTTTCATGCAGTCACCTAAATGATCATTTGCCAGCAACAGCTTGTGTCCTCTAAACAGCACCCTGCTATCGGCAAACAATCATTATGTATGGGGTCGGGTGACAAAAGGAATGGGAATGTTGAAATCCAACATGATCAGTCTTCCTTTCCCCCATGTATTGCCGAAGGATAATCGTAAGAACCCCCTTCAGAATAGTCAACCGGCGTGTTAGGCCGACTTTCCCCTATTGTGCATGTGCAACAGAGTTATGGAGAGAGAAGAGGCGCTCGCTGTGCGGCTGCATGGTGCTTCCATTTAGCACATTATTACGGATGTAGTATTGATTAAAGCGATTTCCAATTAAGCAGTGAACTCTGACTCCTCAATTTCCCCTAACTCAGACTCCCTCATAAATGGCGCATGTTTAAGTGATAACTTTAAACAAACTTTGCATAAATCAATAGTACAGATATGTCATGACAAAAAAAAAAGTCTGTAATCTATGTTTTACTAGATATCTTTACTCTGAACTTTGAGTATCAGGCTTTTCTCTGGGTACAGCTCACTAAGGGCCTGATATATCAAAACTGTCTAGGTCTAATACTTTCTTTGTTGCCCATAGCAACCAATCAGAGCTCCCCTTTCATTTCTCCAGAGCACTATATGAAATGAAAGGGGAGCTCTGATTGGTTTCTATAGGAATGTTTTCATACATAAGGCCCGAGGTGTTTTACATCACAGGAAAAGCAAATTAAAACATAAAGCATACAGAGAGAACAATTGATTTATGCACAGTTTATTGAAAGTTTAGATATACTAAGAAGTACTTGCCTTAAAGGGGTTTTCTCAGCACATTGATTCACTGGCTGACAGGCAGTTTGCACTCACTCTGTCTCCTCAGGCTGTGGGTGGGTCTCCAGCAGTTATTAGCATATATTAACTTACTCTGACAGAGCAGGAGATTGTGATCTCTAACACAATGACAGGTAAAGCTTCTCAGTCCTCACAACAATTGGACCTTTTGCTTACTGCAGGTAATCACTCAGAGCTCAGTCCCATCATTTCACTGCTCTCAGCCAATCAGATAACAGTCTTTCTGGTCTGCAGGTTACCATAGAAACCTGTGTACAGTGAGAGACCTGCTGAACTATATAGTTCATGACTGACCAATGTATTTAGAAAATGTCTTCTTTTAACTGTCCCTTTATGATGAAAGCTAATCTTTGTAACTAGTGAGAAAACCCCTTTAATCCTGTTTCTCCAGCAGATCTGATGAGTGCAGCCATTCCTTCCCAGTGCCCTTTTCCTCTGATCTGTAGAGGAGGAGCTTCACTTCTGAGCATCTACATAAAGGGCAGCACACAGTCATCTCAACTGAAAGCCTAGATCCTTAGATCAGGAATAGAACAGACATTTATAGGACATTTCATCATTTTCCCAAATTCTTATAAATTATATTCAGCACATACTGCATTGAACTAAATCTGCCAATTTATTATATATTTTTGGAGTCGGAGTCGGTCCATTTTATACCAACTCCACCAAAATGGTCTCCGACTCCACAGCCCTGACTACCAGAGTCCTAAGAGATCAATTAGCAGGTATATGGAATAGAGTTCATGTGAAGAATATGAGGAATACCACCCGAGCTGATTCCCTGCATAGTCCACAACCCTGGCCCGAGGTACAAGAAGTGGGGGCTTCTGAAAGCCAGAGGTGAGAAGGATTGACGTCCACCTTGCATATCACCCCTGAGGCTATGGTGCACCTTTA
This sequence comes from Rhinella marina, assembly GCA_900303285.1. Classification (NCBI taxonomy): domain Eukaryota; kingdom Metazoa; phylum Chordata; class Amphibia; order Anura; family Bufonidae; genus Rhinella; species Rhinella marina. Next base: position 116,274 of record ONZH01000328.1, read on the forward strand.
TTTAACATGAACTGATCACTTTATATTTTTCATTTTCTATTCTTGACTAAAAGAACATGAACCCGGGAATTTCTTGCTCTGATGACTTTCCCAGCAGGACACTGAGGATTTTCAGCAGGTGTCAGTGAGCGAAAGAATCCCGACACAATGAAATCTGGTGGGTGATGAAATATCCCGCCTCCCAGCTCACAACTTTCTCTCTTTTCAATCCATATATGACTTTTTCGTACAATGGCATTTCTTCGCATTGTGTTATAAAATGACTTTGCCTCGTCATTGTCTCACATCTAATTAACGACGAACGTCACTGAGAAGTTTTAGGTTTATAGCCGCAATTTTTGCTCTTTTTAAAGCTTTGTCTGAGTGAGGAAATCAGACAGAACAAATTACAGAACTTCAATTGTGTAATGAGGAGATGACAAGAAAGAGCTGAGAACATATAATGATAAGCATGAAGAGGATTTAAAGAGAAAATATGATGGTCAGGAAGCTTTCCAGGCCACGAGAGTATACAATTACGACATTGGAGAATACATGATAATTAGAAAGCAATAAAGCAAGGATAACACGGTTATAATGCTGAGAGAGTAAAGTGACACGGTAGCAGGATTAGATTGATGAGAGTGTAATGTGAACACAGAATGGTCAGGCGCTAAGAGAGAAAAGTCATGTAAGAAAACCACAGCACTCTTCTAATGCTTTATTCACCAAACATCAGAAACGTTTCGAATCCCACAAATTACCTCAAGAGAGAAAAGTGAACAAAAAACAATGCTGAGAGTAAAGTGAACACAGAATGGTTATATGCTGGGAGAGTAAAGTGATCATAGAATGGTTATATGCTGGGAGAGTAAAGTGATCATAGAATGGTTATATGCTGGGAGAGTAAAGTGAACACAGAATGGTTATATGCTGGGAGAGTAAAGTGATCATAGAATGGTTATATGCTGGGAGAGTAAAGTGAACACAGAATGGTTATATGTTGGGAGAGTAAAGTGAACACATAATGGTTATATGCTGGGAGAGTGAAGTGAACACAGAATGGTTATATGCTGGGAGAGTAAAGTGAACACATGATGGTTATATGCTGAGAGAGTAAAGTGAACACAGAATGGTTAGATGCTGGGAGAGTAAAGTGAACACATGATGGTTATATGCTGAGAGAGTAAAGTGAACACAGAATGGTTATATGCCGAGAGAGTAAAGTGAACACAGAATGCTTATATGCCGAGAGAGTAAGGTGAACACAGAATGGTTAGATGCTGAGAGAGTAAAGTGAACACAGAATTGTTAGATGCTGAGAGAGTAAAGTGAACACAGAATGGTTAGATGCTGAGAGAGTAAAGTGAATATAGAATGGCTAGATGCTGAGAGAGTAAAGTGAATATAGAATGGCTAGATGCTGAGAGAGTAAAGTGAACACAGAATTGTTAGATGCTGAGAGAGTAAAGTGAACACAGAATGGTTAGATGCTGAGAGAGTAAAGTGAATATAGAATGGCTAGATGCTGAGAGAGTAAAGTGAACATAGAATGGTTATATGCCGAGAGAGTAAAGTGAACACAGAATGGTTATATGCTGAGAGAGTAATGTGAACACAGAATGGTTATATGCCGAGAGAGTAATGTGAACACAGAATGGTTAGATGCTGAGAGAGTAAAGTGAACACAGAATGGTTATATGCCGAGAGAGTAAAGTGAACACAGAATGCTTATATGCCGAGAGAGTAAGGTGAACACAGAATGGTTAGATGCTGAGAGAGTAAAGTGATTACAGAATGGTTATATTCTGAGAGAGTAAAGTAAACACAGAATGGTTATATGATGGGAGAGTAAAGTGATTACAGAATGGTTATATCCCGAGAGAGTAAAGTGAACACAGAATGCTTATATGCCAAGAGAGTAAAGTGAACATAGAATGGTTACATGCTGAGAGAGTAAAGTGAACACAGAATGGTTATATGCCGAGAGAATAAAGTGAACACAGAATGGTTATATGCTGAGAGAGTAAAGTGAACATAGAATGGCTATATGCCGAGAGAGTAAAGTGAACACAGAATGGTTAGATGCTGAGAGAGTAATGTGAACACAGAATGGTTAGATGCTGAGAGAGTAAAGTGAACACAGAATGGTTAGATGCTGAGAGAGTAAAGTGATCATAGAATGGTTATATGCTGGGAAAGTAAAGTGAACCCAGAATGGTTATATGCTGGGAGAGTAAAGTGAACACAGAATGGTTAGATGCTGAGAGAGTAAAGTGAACACAGAATGGTTAGATGCTGAGAGAGTAAAGGTAACACAGAATGGTTATATGCTGAGAGAGTAAAGTGATCATAGAATGGTTATGTGCTGGGAGAGTACAGTGAACACAGAATGGTTAGATGCTGAGAGAGTAAAGTGAACACAGAATGGTTATATGCTGGGAGAGTAAAGTGAACACAGAATGGTTAGATGCTGAGAGAGTAAAGTGAACACAGAATGGTTAGATGCTGAGAGAGTAAAGGTAACACAGAATGGTTATATGCTGAGAGAGTAAAGTGATCATAGAATGGTTATATGCTGGGAGAGTAAAGTGAACACAGAATGGTTAGATGCTGAGAGAGTAAAGTGAACACAGAATGGTTAGATGCTGAGAGAGTAAAGGTAACACAGAATGGTTAGATGCTGAGAGAGTAAAGTGATTATAGAATAAATGGTTTAATACTGAAAGAGTGAAATGAACACAAAATTGTTAGAATATTGAAGAATAAAGTGAACAAAAATTGCTAGAAAGCTCAGAGCATAAAATGAACATAGAAAAGTTAGACGCTGAGAAATGAAGGTGAACACAGAATGGTTAGATAGTGGAGAATAAAATGAGCATAGAATAGTTAGAATCCTGAAACGTAAAGTGAACATAGAAAGGTTAGATGCTGAGAGATTAAAGTGAACACAATGGATAGATGCAAAAGCTGCATTTAGATGGGCTGACTGCCGATCTGCTGCCCAGAAGCCATGTTCGGTGGTGCCTGCATGAACGACGGGATCACATGATGAACATTGGGTGATCGGCGGCACATTTACACGGCCAGATTGTTGGGAATGACCGCTCGTAGTAACGGTCGTTCCTGATAATCTGCCCGATTCTCAGACCGTGTAAATGCACTGTAAGAGAGTAAAGTGATTAGAAAATGGTTAGAATGCTGAGAAAGCAAATTGAACGTAGAGCGGTTAGAATTCCCCGGGAAATCTGTGAAACTAGTATTATAAAGCGGTAGTATTAGAAAACAGTTAAGCTGTTTATAGGAAGGTTCGGGTAAACGACTGCTGGCAAAATGAGAGCGAATGGCTTAATGCTTCTATTCACGCTTTACAATCTCAGTATAAATCAATATAAAGTATACACAGAACGAGAAACATGAGGCCAAGCTAAAGTGAAGCTAATATGGTTAGAGTAATTAGTAGGTAAAGAGACGAGAGACTCATATCACAGAGACAAGAACGTGAACAGTTAAACATAGTGGTCATAAGAAAGTACTGGTCAGATCTTCCATGCATTTGGACCAATTATTTTGGATTGATACAATATTAAATTAGGTGAAGGATATTATCCACCTTCAGACTTTCCCCTCTGTATCTGAAAGGGGTTGTCTGAGTTATGTAAAAAAGATAAATAAAGCACTGTAAATCTGACGATCTGCAATATATACATAAAATTAGTAAGTTTTAGGCAAAAAAAATAAAAAATTTATATATATATATATATATTTATATATATATTCAGTACAGAGCAAAAGTTTGGACACACCTTCTCATTCAGAGTTTTCTGTATTTTCATGACTATGAAAATTGTAGATTCACACTGAAAGCATCAAAACTATGAATTAACACATGTGGAATTATATACTTAACAAAAAAGTGTGAAACAACTGAAAATATGTCTTATATTCTAGGTTCTTCAAAGTAGCCACCTTTTGCTTTGATTACTGCTTTGCACACTCTTGGCATTCTCTTGATGAGCTTCAAGAGGTAGTCACCTGAAATGGTTTTCACTTCACAGGTGTGCCCTGTCAGGTTTAATAAGTGGGATTTCTTGCCTTATAAATGGGGTTGGGACCATGAGTTGTGTTGGGCAGAAGTCAGGTGGATACACAGCTGATAGTCCTACTGAAAAGACTGTTAGAATTTGTATTATGGCAAGAAAAAAGCAGCTAAGTAAAGAAAAACGAGTTGCCATCGTTACTTTAAGAAATGAAGGTCAGTCAGTCCGAAAAATTGGGAAAACTTTGAAAGTGTCCCCAAGTGCAGTCGCAAAAACCATCAAGCGCTACAAAGAAACTGGCTGACATGAGGACCGCCCCAGGAAAGGAAGACCAAGAGTCACCTCTGCTGCGTAGGATAAGTTCATCCAAGTCACCAGCCTCAGAAATCTTAGGTTAACAGCAGCTCAGATTAGAGACCAGGTCAATGCCACACAGAGTTCTAGCAGCAGACACATCTCTACAACAACTGTTAAGGGGAGACTGTGTACAGCAGGCCTTCATGGTGGAAACCACTGCTAAGGACAGGCAACAAGCAGAAGAGACTTGTTTGGGCTAAAGAACACAAGAAATGGACATTAGACCAGTGGAAATCTGTGCTTTGGTCTGATGAGTCCAAATTTGAGTTCTTTGGTTCCAACCACCGTGTCTTTGTGCGACGCAGAAAAGGTGAACGGATGGACTCTACATGCCTGGTTACCACCGTGAAGCATGGAGGAGGAGGTGTGATGGTGTGGGGGGGGCTTTGCTGGTGACACTGTTGGGGATTTATACTGAACCAGCATGGCTACCACAGCATCTTGCAGCGGCATGCTATTCCATCCGGTTTGCGTTTAGTTGGACCATCATTTATTTATCAACAGGACAATGACCCCAAACACACCTCCAGGCTGTGTAAGGGCTATTTGACCAAGAAGGAGAGTGATGGGGTGCTACGTCAGATGACCTGGCCTCCACAGTCACCAGACCTAAACCCAATTGAGATGGTTTGGGGTGAGCTGGACCGCAGAGTGAAGGCAAAGGGGCCAACAAGTGCTAAGCATCTCTGGGAACTCCTTCAAGACTGTTGGAATACCATTTCAGGTGACTACCTCTTGAAGCTCATCAAGAGAATGCCAAGAGTGTGCAAAGCAGTAATCAAAGCAAAAGGTGGCTACTTTGAAGAACCTAGAATATAAGACATATTTTCAGTTGTTTCACACTTTTTTGTTAAGTACATAATTCCACATGTGTTAATTCATAGTTTTGATGCCTTCAGTGTGAATCTACAATTTTCATAGTCATGAAAATACAGAAAACTCTTTGAATGAGAAGGTGCGTCCAAACTTTTGGTCTGTACTGTATATATATATATATATTTTTTTTTTTTACTCATTTCCCTAGTTCTGTTCTGGCCCCTTTGTTGACATGCAGTTGCAGAGCTGTGGGGGCATGTAACAACAGTCTGTCAGGTTTTCCTCATGTGGACTGCCTTTCCCCTCTCCCTGCTCTGCAAAGGGAGTGAATAAAAGTGCTATCCTGTCTGCAGTCTGACTTCTGGGATACTTGTATGTGTAGGACTACAAGTCCAAGCTGTGCAGTACAATGACACTGATGATGCACACAGGATCTTTCCCCTACCGGATCTTGTGCAATGCTCTGCAGATACTTCCTCAAAGCCAGCAGAAGAGTACAGAGGTGAGAACTCCTCCGGTCTTTGTCAGCTCTGTGTCTGCAGGGTGAGGAGGGAAGATCCTGTGCACAGCATTTGTCTCTTCAGTGCCTGGTGAAGAGGAAATCCTGCAACTGCTCAGTAACTGAGGCAGAGCCTCCAGCCCCTAGTCTGTGCTGCTTCTGGCAGAAGGGGTTAAACATTGCTGAATCCAGTGGGAGGGGAGACACAGGGGAGACAGCTCAGCCAGCAGATCGGGCAGTGCAGGGGGTGTGGCCAGCAGATCGGGCAGTGAAGGGGGCGTGGCTTATCACTCCTACCAGCACAGCCTTCACAGTGATGTTTTGTGCACAGTCAGACCTGCTCCTCCTGCTCACAGAACTTCATCAGAGCAGGGAAGGAAGATGACATCACAGGTCATGTTATGCTCAGCTAACTAGGAGAACGGGTCCACTGGAGATAAAGTAAGTGAATTGTAAATCCCTTACATTTGCTTAGTTAGAAACATATAAAGAATAAAAAAATAACTTGGACAACCCCTTTAATCAAAATGGCTGCTCATGAATATTCATTTGCATCTCGTCTCCTTACGAGCCTACTTAGAAGAATACATTGTTTAGCAGCTTTCTCTACATACTGGCAGCTGATATACATTGGCCAAATAATGGTCACCCGTTACAGGGAATACACCTTGGTTAGTATACTGATGCTACTGACTCCGATCAGTACGTGACATGTGGAGAACATAAGAACTAGGGTGAAGAGCCTACACTTCTGAAGGACAGTGAATGACAAATGATTATTAGCACAGTACAGTAATTGGGACAGTGACAAGAACAAACAATGGTGACAGTGTCCGGGCAATAAAGAGAGATACGGGACATTCAGTACATTAGATAGAGAGCTTCACCGATAACAGAACTACCAACCAGAGAGGACGCAATGACTACATGATAAGAGGATGAGGCAGGGTCCTCTGACCCGCCAGATGGCGGGTAGTAAAGGAGCGGCAATCTACCATATACAGGTCAATCAACATACATTTAAAGGGCCTTTCATACGGCCCGAGTCAAAATGAAAGGGGATGAATGATCGTTAGTATAAATTGTTCATCCACCATTAACTGTCAGCAACCCTGTTTACACATATTCACGTGCTGCCGACACGTAACGATTATGGGTGCCACATCAAAGGAGAAGGAGGCCAGGTCTGATGAATCAGGTTACATCATGTGGACAACCAGGCAAGTGCTCATCAGTTATCTGGAGAAGATGTGGCACCTGGTACAACATGATATGAAGAAGGCCTGGTCTGATGAATGAGGTTACATCATGTAGAGAGCTGGGTGAGTATGTGTCATATACCAGGGGTAGAGATGGCACCAGGTACATTATGGCATGAAGAAGGCCTGGTCTGATGAATCAGGTTACATCATGTGGACAACAGGGCAAGTGCTCATCAGTTATCTGGAGAAGAGATGGCACCAGGTACACTATGGGATGAAGCAGGCCTGGTCTGATGAATCAGGTTACATCATGTGGAGAGCCGGGCGAGTGTGTGTCACATACCAGGGGTAGAGATGGCACCAGGTACACTATGGCATGAAGAAGGCCTGGTCTGATGAATCAGGTTACATCAGGTGGACGGGTAGGTGTGTCACTTGGGGAAGAGATTGCACAGAGTGCATTAGGGAAGGCGGACTGGTCTGATGAATCAGGTTACATCACGTGGACGCCCATGTGTGTATATCGCTTACCTAGAGAAGAGATGGCACCAGGTACACTATGGGAAAAAGACAAGGTGGTGGAAGCAAAGTGATGCTCCTGACAATGTTCTGGTGAAAACCTTGGTTCCTGGCATCATGTGGATGCGACATGTACCACCTACGTAATCACTGTACAGACAAGTGCCCCCCTTCATGCCCCCTAATAGCAGTGCCCTCTGTCAGCAGGATAATCCCCGTTCACACTGCAAAACCTGTTCCAGGACTGAAGAACATGACAAAGATATTAAGGAGATGATTGCAACTCGCACAGTCCTTTCTCCTGGGGGATTAAACCACCAATCTTCCTACTGAAAACACATGCACACTCGGCCGAGCATGCATGGGGCATGGGTGGGGGGACAGGTTGGCCAAATGAGCATTCAGGCGACATTTACACAATGTGTATGACCAGACTAAGACATGTCAGATGGTTTTTATAAATTTCTAAATGACCCTCTAATTCTATAATATGGATGCTATCTGGGTTTATATTTAGGTCCCGTCTGAGATTCGGTGACTTATACGGTAGAATTAGGATTATTTGTGCTGACAGCAGGCGAGGGGGGGATCGGCACTACCCAGCCTGGACTGGCCCAATTGTCACCCCTGGGTAGGCAGTAATCCTATTTAACCTGTGAGTGAATGGTCTCTGGGACGTATCAGTCGGGTCTATGAATATGCTTGCTGTCAGTGTATGACTCATGCGCTGTGTTTACTACACAATTATGTGTGAATCCATTATGATCTGTACACGGGGGAGATGTTCTATCCACCTCTGCATCATATTCATTAACAGTGACATTATCATCCGAGATCTGGATGAAGAAACAAGAAACTTAGCAAATTCCCAACTGAGGTCCGATCCGAAATTATACTGTGTATGGCAGAGGTGGATACAGAAGAGACAGGGGTGAAAAATCATAGGACAGCTACTTAAAGGGGTTGTCCAACACTGACCTGTTTTACTAAATACTTCCCCCACCTCACCGGACCTTTGAAGGGAAGTCTACCCAACTGCATCCCGGCTCCGTGGGTCTTCACTGCTCTTTGGTCCCCGCGTGTAAACTTCTTCCTTGGATGTGGTCAGGTGCGCTGCTGCTGCAGCCAATGACTGGCCCCAGGGGTGACGTGTCCAAAACATGCACGTGGCCTTACAGTGGCATGCTGCTTGGGGAGCATGGTATTTAGTGTTAGGTTCCCGTCTAAAAGAGATCGCCTTGACGTTTGGCAGACGGGCTCAAATAATTTTGTACAAAAGAATTTGCCAAGAATCTCACGTTTACAACGTAGCGCTAGTATCATGTATATGTTGAAGATGGCGGCATTACTATATGGACTTATTTTATTGTTTGAGTTTGCAGAGTGCTGTTGCATTTTGTTTTTTGCATGCTGCTTGGGGAGACATCACTACTGATGTGACCACATCCAAGACAGAAATTTACACACAAGTAGCACAGTGAAGACTACTGTGGACCCAAGGGGCCGGAACTGGGTGGTGGGACTCAGGTTAGTCGGGTGTGTGGTATTTAAAAAACTGGACTTTGAAAGGATTGTCTCATCAACAACTCCTGACCACCAAGGTGATAAGCTGAATGCTCCAAGTCCCACCACTGATTTGGGACAACCCCTTATACAGCACTCCTTCCTTCCCGCACTGTTCTCTCCCTCCACTAGGCAGCCACTGATTAAAATAGAGAGCGTAGTCCATGCCATGCAATCTAATGAGCAGTAGTTGTCCATATGGTGCATCCACCACTCGGACACAGAGTGTCCAGAACAGAGTGACCCCCTGAGAAAATGTGAAAAAAATCCACTATTGCCTTAAAGGGGTTGTCCGAGTTATTTTTTTGTTCTTTGTATGTTTCTAACTTGTCAAATATAACAACTTTCCCATACACTTTGTGTTTCTAAAGCTGCTGGTTTCTCAGATTTCACTGAGGGTCACATGACCTGTGATGTCAGCTTATCTCCCTGCTCTGTGATGTTTCGTGCACAAGCCTCAGAGATCAGATAACAGTCTGTACACGAGGCGTCACTGGCCACGCCCCCCTGCACTGCCAGGCTGCTATCTGCTCTCTCCCTGGATTCCTTCAGATAAAACATTAACCCCTTCAGCCAGAACACACTGAGGGCTTAAGGCTTTACAACAGTAGCTACAGGCAGTGAGGAGACAAATGCCGGGCACAGAGGAATTCTGCAAAGCACTGCACAAGAAAGGTAGGGGGAAGTTTCTGTGTGTATCAGCAGTGTCATTGTACAGCTGGGACTTGTAGTCCTACACATACAACATGCTGCTGAGTATTCTAGCAGGCAGACATGTCACTCAGGGCAGCACTTGTATTTGCAGAGCAGTGGGGGGGGGCAGAGATTGTTATTACTGCAGGTAAACAAAGGCCAGAAGAGAACCAGGGAAATGAGGAAATATAGATTTTTTTTTGCCTAAAACTTGCTTAACTTAGTTATACATTGCTGCCCATCAGATTTACAGTGCTATATTTTTTTTTTTCAGAACTCGGACAACTCCTTTAAGGGAAAGTATTGACCCTGCCCCCGAGGTTCACTCCCCGCCCACAAGAGCCCAAGTTATAGTTTACTTCCTGTAAAGGCTCCCATGCCACTCTCTCACCTGCCTGAGACTCTGTAGAGAACCTGTAGACCCTCATGGACCCACGGAATGGTGGAGCATCAAGGAAGTATACGACTGAGGGCCCAACGTAGAACTTTCAACAGGGTCACAATAAACCATGAGAAATGAATGCATAAAATGTTGTAATTTTGGAACAAATAAGCTTTCCCTCCTCCTGCCAACAGACGTGGAAGACAAGGTATGTCACGGAGATCACAACCACGAGCTGCCACGACGTAGAAACCATACTGTAACACCAAATGAAGGCAGTACGAAGCCTAAGGAAATGTTGTATATCTCCATCTCCAGGGGGTTTCAGCTGCCAGACCCTGGTGATCAGGTGATTGTCACTCCGAACAGGCCCAGTCCATTTTTGACAACCCTTTTAAGAGACCGGAGAGGCTTTGGCGCCATCTCCTACTGCAGTTCACGTAGAGTCTAAGGCAATTACGGGAGATCTGCTCCTTCATGACCTCACTAAAGACTCAAACAGAAACAGATGGAGACTCTTCAGTATTTCAATATTTCCCCAAATATTCTTTTGATGCCGAAAAAAAGAAATAATATTTTGGAAAAAATAAAATTTGAGAGCTGGATATTCAATTAAAAAAGGTGAATGAACATCTGGATTTATGGTAAACGGGAGGCAGAAGTCCAACTGGACCACAAATTGAACAATGGCTTCACACACACAGAGTCATTTCACTTTCCAGTAACACAGGACGGCGGCGCAATTAAAAGGTTAGAGGAACGCATCAGAATTTCCTTTTACCAGTATTACGAACGGTAGCAGATGAGCGATTCTGAAAAAGTCCTCCTGTTTTAAAGGCGTAGGCATAGATAATCTGAACAGACATATCACGGAACCCTTCTGCACGGAGAACTACTGTAGAGCCCCAGTGCAACCGCTCCAGAGGAAGACCTCCATGGAAATGGTCATTGTACAGTGGGGAAAAAAAGTATTCAGTCACCACACATTGTACAAGTTCTCCCACTTAAAAAGATGAGGTCGGCCTGTAATTGACATCATAGGTAGACCTCAACTATGAGAGACAAAGTGAGAAAACAAATCCAGAAAATCACATTGTCTGATTTTTTAAAGAATTTATTTTCAAATTATGGTGGAAAATAAGAACCTCTGAAAAATAGTCAAGCGAGTGCTGGCTCGGCTATTATTGGAAGTGCCATAGCAGTGAATGGAGGGGGTGACTGCGCAGGCGCGGCTTGCTCTTAATTCATATCAGTGTCGCATTCTTGAAATAGGAGAAGGTAACAGAGGAGGGACGTGCATCTTCCAAACATATACGGAAATTCTTTCAATATGCCATAAATGGCCAGAAGGACCAGTCAAACCAATCTGCAGGGCTGTGGAGTCAGAGTTGGAGTCCATTTTGGTGGAGTCGGAGTTGGAGTTGGTATAAAATGGACCGACTCCGACTCCACAGCCCTGCAGATTGGTTTGTTTGACAGCCTCTTTACAGTTAAATGGGTTGCCCCATCTGGCCATTTATGGCATATTGAAAGGATAAATATAACAAATTGGTACATTTAGTTCAATGCAGTATGTGCTGAATATATTTTCATAAGAATTTGGGAACATGATGAAATGTCCTGTAAATGTCTGTTCTATTCCTGATCTAAGGTTCTAGGCTTTCAGTTGAGATGACTGTGTGCTGCCCTTTATGTAGATGCTCAGAAGTGAAGCTCCTCCGCTACAGATCAGAGGAAAAAGGCACTGGGAAGGAATGGCTGAACTCATATCAGATCTGCTGGAGAAAACAGGGTTAAAGGGTTTTCTCACTAGTTACAAAGATTAGCTTTCAGCATAAAGGGACAGTTAAAAGAAGACATTTTCTAAATACAGTGGTCAGTCATGAACTATAGACAGTTCAGCAGGTTTCTCACTGCACACAGGTTTCTATGGTAACCTGCAGACCAGAAAGACTGTTATCTGATTGGCTGAGAGCAGTGAAGAATGATGGGACTGGGCTCTGAGTGATTACCTGCAGTAAGCAAAAGGTCCAAGTGTTGTGAGGACTGAGAAGGATGGTTTTACCTGTAATTGTGTTAGAGATCACAATCTCCTGCTCTGTCAGAGGAAGTGAATATATGCTAATAACTGCTGGAGACCCACCCACAGCCTGAGGAGACAGAGTGAGTGCAAACTGCCTGTCAGCCAGTAAATCAACCTGCTGAGAAAACCTTTAAGACAAGTACTTCTTAGTATATCTAAACTTTCAATAAACTGTGCATAAATCACTTGTCCAGTGCATGTTCTCTCTGTATGCGTTATGTTTTAGTTTGCTTTTCTTCTGATGTAAAATACCTCGGGCCTTATGTATAAAAACTGTCTAGGTGTAGAAGTTTCTTTGTTGCCCATAGAAACCAATCAGAGCTCCCCTTTCATTTCATATAGTGCTCTGGAGAAATGAAAGGGGGGGCTCTGATTGGTTGCTATGGGCAACAAAGAAGGTCTTAGTTTTATATAGTGTTTTTTTTTTTTTTTTTAGATAGCCTGATACTGAAAGTTCAGAGAAAAGATATCTAGTAAAACATATATGCGCCATGTATGAGGGAGTCAGAGTCGGGAGTTGGGAGTCTGAGTCAGGGGAATCTGAGGTGTCGAAGTTGGAGTAGGGGCTTTGGCTTACCGACTCCACAGCCCTGCCAATTTGCAATATCTTATTAGGAAATTCGGAGTGAATAAAGATGGGTCCCCTATTGAAGATCCATACCTATCAGCCAGAACCTACAAAGAAGGTCTCGCTCTCTGGAGGACCCAACACATCTGTACATTATACAGACAGACCACCGATTTCAATATGAACAGTGTATTACTTTGGCTCGCCTGTGGGGGTGCTGCAGGGAATCGGAACCAGTTGATCTCTAGAAAGCCAGCAGTGGGTGACCAGGTGGTCAGATCATCATCAAGGGACCGGTCTAACAAAAAGGTACTGAGTAAAGTGGACAACTCCTTTTGTAAATGTAGACCCGCTGCTATCTCTGGGGGAAGCTACAGGTTGCTGCACATTTGATCTATAGTGGCCACTGCAGGGGAAATGTGGTATTACATGGCATCAATGGAAATGAAAGGTCAACCATATAATGTATAATCTCACCACTCTATACAGCAGCTGTTTGCTCTTGTTAATACCTTATATGCAATATATCATATTTCCTATGGGATTATTCTTATGGGGCCACCCCTTTAAGTCATAAATCACAAATCCTTCCTGAGAAGTAAAGGTTAAATGGGGGTAATGTACTCACGTATAATCTGAGACTTCTAAATGTGCTGATAAGGTGTTAGGTAAATGCAAAAAAAATGCATATCATAAATGGTCACTGTACTGTCAAGAAACTGAACATATGAATAGTACAGGTGAATATAAGAAACATTATAATATATCTTATCAGAGAAAGAAAATAAAATTTCAATTTCTGGCCAGATTTTTAGAGCTTTACAGTCCTCACATTTTAATTTACCAAATGCAATTTGGGAGATTTTCCTGACCTTTTTCTAGGCCACAAGCTGCCTGTGCTGGGCTTCTATTCATGTATGGCCAATCTGAAGTGGCCAAGCTGCATCGGGAGCAAGAGCGCCTGAGCCAATCATGATAGAGGGGTGCGTGTAACCAAACTGTAGTCACAGATGACAGTTCTTCTCTAATGAAGCCGAGCTAAAATGAGGCAAGTACCAAGTCAATGAAGCAGCAAATAAGTATCACCTACAGGCCCTGACTTACCTACATGAGCTGGTAATCTGGTTTAAAGAGGTTCTCCCACGAAAAATATTTTACAGTTTTCAAACCAGCCCCTGGATCTGAACACTTTTGTAACTGCTTGTAATAAAAAAATTTAGCATAGATATGGAGTTATTCAATAAAAAGTATCTGTATTTTTCTTATTTATTTGTCCTGCTCACTGAGATGGTCGCACATGCTCAGTTTCATCCTTCAACCGCCTCCTGATGATAGGGAGAGCTGAGACACGCCTCCTGAGCTTTGATAGGAAGAGCTGAGACACGCCCCCTGAGCTGTGATAGGGAGAGCATGGACACGCCCTCTGAGCTGTGATAGGGAGAGCTGAGACATGCCCCTGAACTGTGATAGGGAGAGCTGAGACACGCCCCTTAGCTGCAGCAGAAAAGACACTCCCCTTGATATAAGAGAAGAGAAGATCTCTGGACCCATGCAAGGTACAAGGCTGGCTCTAGCTTTGTTAGAGAGAGAATGTCATGTCCTGTATGACGTCGGATTTTCATTTTTTATATTATTCATGGCATAACCCCTTTAAGTTTATAAAGGAGTCTAGTTAGTGAAATCGATCCCAGTCCACAGTCAGAATAACACAAAGTGGAGCGCTGCTCTGAAGCTGGTGAATGCGCCATGCAAAGATCCACTCCACCATTGCTTCTTACACTTCTGTCTGGAAAAAATAGAGCATTATACTAAATTTTACTTTACAATCCACGTCCCTGTTGGGGCAGGTGGCCATCATCCATCCATCCACGTGTATTATAGGACGCTATTGCAATAAATCAGTACCTGCCACCAGTTAAATAGTAAGTGATTCTGCCCAATCCTGACAGCATGGACGTCTGCTACCGCCAGTTGGTAAATGGCACAATCATGGCTTGCAGCAATTTTCTACAAGGAGGTCTGAAGGACTTGCATGATGCTCCACAAGCAATGGATCTAGATCTGAATATGGATCATGGGACTTCTGCTCGATCAGTTTGGGGACCTCTGGTCTATGATATGTAGGATCGTAATGTAACTCTACTGATAGATATATCAGGTTTATGAATTTCAGGCTGGTGGGGCACTATAGGGCGATCCAAAAATAACATGCCATGTCATTGGCACCACTCCAAGTGGTCATGGCTGAGGATTTACCATGCCAACGTCCGGGATCCTGGGAAATGTATTCCTATAGACTGCTGGGAAGTTGGACCAGACGTTACATGTCATGCAGTAAATATCGAAGTCACATTTCATCGTAATCTAGAAGAGATGACAAGAAGCAGCAGTTTTAATACTAAACAGCCTATTTCTGAAGGATCCCATGTTCTCCCTGCCAGGAATCCTCCCCAGTACCCACAACGCAGTACAGACATCATTCCAGACAAATAGTCCGGACACTATCGAAAAACTTCACCAAGAATAAAATCCTGGGAGGAACAGTTACATTTACCAAAAGGTCAGCTTTAAGGGGGTCGAGACTGCTCAATGCCAAGAAGACTCTGCAAAAGGCACCAATATCTAAGGAGTGGAAAACCCCTTTAAGGGGGCGGTTAGATTCTGAAGTAATCTTGACGAATGTCTCGGGCAAGGTTGCAGGTTTAAGCAGACCCTGAGAACATCTCCGATGAGATAATGCCGCTACGATGAGGTTCAAAGCGTCCAGATGGAATAGTTCAGGTCGTAGATGAAATCCAAGAGGGTTTAAAAGAAGCAAATTACGTTGAAAATAAAGCTGCGGAACGGAGTCAAATCTGCATCTCGCTGAGACAATGCCTTCCATCAGGGCTTATTATTACCGCGTAACAGGCGACCGCCAACGACGATCGAAACGGGGTAGAGTGTCTGCAGCATACCACCGCCATGACAGCAGGTACCGGTCACCAATAAGACGACGGGCACCAGAATCACAGGCCAGCTGCACTTCTGACTTATTATCACCTCTATACAAATGTCCTAAAGGGGTGGTACAAAATTTTAAGAAAGCGCAAAAAATAAAAATAAAAAAAATCAGATAAAATAAACAACAACCATAACTCATCTGGTAAATCGCCCGCTGCTCCCGCTAGGCCGTGTTATGTACAACTTGACCACTGCAGCCAATCGCTGGCCTCAGACCTTAAGCAACGGGTTAAACTGACCCGTTACCTTCATTCTCCGGTTCAGAACAATTACAGTGATGCCACGTTTATACAGTTTTTCGTGTGTTTTAATACTTAAGAAAAATAAAAACTTTAAAATAAAAAAAATCTTTGCATCTTTATATTTTGACCGTCATGGCAGAGCTCATTCTCAGCAAGACGATCTGTAGTTGTTTTTTTTTGTTTAGTTTTTTTGGGGAGGAGGTGAAAAAAAACGAATCAGCCATTTAGATTTTTTTTTTCATTAAAGCGTTCACTGTATATGATACATATTTATATATTCAATAGCTCTGGCATTTTGGGAAGCGGCGACATCTATGATGTGAATTTTTGGTGTTTTTTTATTATAAGAAAGGAGGGTGAATTGAATTTTTATAGTATTTATGGTTAAAAACTTATTTTTTTCCCCATAAGCCCCTTAGGCGACCTGAACGTTTGATTGTCTGATTGCTTCTCCCATAGACTGCAATGAATTACCATTACAGCTCATGGGAGATTCGTTATGTTCCTATGGAGCCCCTAGCTTGATAAGAACTTTACTATTGCAGGCTGCCATAGCCCATGGCTCCCTCAATCTCAGCGCGGGAGCCCAGTGCCCCTGGGGTTTCACTGCTCAGATGCCATGGTCGCAACTGACCATGGCATCTGAGTGATTATGGGGGTCTAAAATGCTGGTCTTAATAACCCTTTGCACTGGCGGGGGATCTGCCAAAGTTATGAAGAGGCGCCAGTCATCCACCGCCTTCCTAGCTGGCTTAAATTTAGACTATTTTATACATCTACAGACGTAGAAAATGATAAATGAGAAGGGACAGATTTGTTACCAGAAAACTGGTGTATATCTAATAGTAAATGACCCCCTAAATGCCCATGATCGGTATTATCACCAATCACTGCCACTGCATCCAGGTGTCAGCTGTGTAAAACAACAGGCACCTGGTGGCTAAGGCACCCTTTTGGGCCGGC
Source organism: Rhinella marina (assembly GCA_900303285.1). Classification (NCBI taxonomy): domain Eukaryota; kingdom Metazoa; phylum Chordata; class Amphibia; order Anura; family Bufonidae; genus Rhinella; species Rhinella marina. The sequence continues at coordinate 133,183 of ONZH01000328.1, forward strand.
GCCAAGTTTAAGGACCAGACTTCCGCCGGACAAATACGGGGGAGGTCTGGAAGGGGTTAAAGGGGTTACTGGGACATAGGTATTGATGGTCTATCCGCAAGAAAGGTCATCTATATCATATTGGTCAAGGTCTTACACCCTGTACACCCACTGATCAGCTGTTTTGGCAGCCAGTGCTACTGGAAACTATCCAGTAGAGAGAGTTGAAAGCACAAGGTTCCGTCCACGGTGTGTGGTGGTCGTGTCGGGAGCTTTCAAAATAGCCGATCGTTGGGGGTGTCGGGAGCTTCCAAAATAGCTGATCACTGGGGGGGTCGGGAGCTTCCAAAATAGCCGATCATTAGGGGTCTCGGGAGCTTCCAAAATAGCCGATCGTTGGGGGTGTTGGGAGCTTCCAAAATAGCTGATCGTTGGGGGTGTCGGGAGCTTCCAAAATAGCTGATTATTGGGGGTGTCGGGAGCTTCCAAAATAGCTGATCATTGGGGGTGTCGGGTGTCAGAGCTCTACCAAACCTGGGGATAAAAACTGTGCTTGAGGTTCTCCTCGCAGTCTCTGAATACCAAGACATAAGTCATTATAAGTCACTGGGTTCCTTCAGGCTTTGTTGACATCCATCGTATGACAGCATCTTGTCTTCCGTTATAAACAGAGCTTTATGTAGTAAAGGACCTTGGTCTTTTATCACTGTGACCTCATCTGCCATATAACGTATCTTCAGTACGGCACGTACAATGAGCAGATCTGATATGCAAATCCTGCTTCCGGCGTCCCATATAAGACAAGTTCACGCATTCTTGATCTCTTCCTTGTCACGCTAAATAGACTTTGAGTTCAGTGGACTTTCCCCACCAAGTTTCCATAGGATAACGTAAAAGAGGATGACGGGAAGGTGCGAGGTTATACACTTGGAGACAAAAAATAACCGTGCAACCTATACCCTCAACGGATCAGGATTTGGATAAAATTGTTGATAATAAACTAAATTATAGCACTCAATGCCAATCTGCTGCATCAAAAGCCAACAAGATACTGTCCTTTATTAGGAAAGGAATGGCTTCTAGAGAATATTATTATTAACCCTTTATCATCAAGCACGGGTACGGCCACGTACAGTCCATTTTTGGGCAAAGGTCCATAAAAAAAACATATCAGAGAGCTAGAACGAGTACAAACAAGGGCCACCAAATTAATGTGGAGCATGAAACACCTCAGTTGTGATGAAAGATTACCAAAAATGTATTTAGAGAAAAAAAAAAAAGGTCATTTATATACCGTATGTATAAATGGAGGCAATAAATGATTCATTTCATGGACCCTGAGAATACGGGGTTAAATAGAGTGCAATTTTGTAAAAAAATTCAAAAGCATTACCTTTCTGTCCAAACTGTAAAGTTACGGAACATGCACCCAAAGGATTTGGTAATGGCTGGAAGTCTGGATAACTTTAAAGGGGTTTTGCACCTTTGGGGGGGGGTTACCATTTGTCACATGACACAAGATGAGCAGGTCACAGGCCAACAACTGGCTGCAGTAGCATCAAATAGAATGTAGTAGAATAGTTTACATCCAGGAAGCCCAGCAGATCAGCAGAAGCTGTGGACCGAAGGAGCCAGAAGGCAGAGAAGTAGGCTTCTATTCGAAGGTCTTGCCAACCCCCTTCCCCCCAAAGGTGCACAACCCCTTTAAGAAGGGGTTAAAATGTAAGACACAATATACAGAGTTCCTGGTATTAATAGAGAATGTGGATCTAGGGATCTGTCCCATTGCCAACAGAGATCAGGAAAGATTTTTGTTTCCACTCCACGACAAATTGGGTCTCGGTCATTTAGTGTTTTTTTTTTTTTGTTTTTTTTTTTACTTTCTCTGGATCAACAGGCACTTAAAGGGGTTATCCCATGAATAATAGAAAAAATGAAAATCAGACATCATATAGTACATGCCAACCTCTTTCTAACAAATCTAGAACCAGCCCTGTACCTCACATGGATCCAGAGATCTCCACATTAATTGCTCTGCTAGATTTATATCAAGCTGACAGCTCAGGGGACGTGTCTCAGCTCTCCCTATCACAGCTCAGGAGGCGTGTCTCAGCTCTCCCTATCACAGCTCAGGAGGCGTGTCTCAGCTCTCCCTATCACAGCTCAGGAGGCATGTCTCAGCTCTCCCTATCACAGCTCAGGAGGAGTGTCTCAGTGCTCCTATCACAGCTCAGGTGGCGTGTCTCAGCTCTCCCTATCACAGCTCAGGAGGCGTGTCTCAGCTCTCCCTATCACAGCTCAGGAGGCGTGTCTCAGCTCTCCTATCACAGCTCAGGGGCGTGTCTCAGCTCTCCCTATCACAGCTCAGGAGGCGTGTCTCAGCTCTCCCTATCACAACTCAGGGGGCGTGTCTCAGCTCTTCCTATCACAGCTCAGGAGGCGTGTCTCAGCTCTCCCTATCACAGCTCAGGAGGCGTGTCTCAGCTCTCCCTATCACAGCTCAGGAGGCGTGTCTCAGCTCTCCCTATCACAGCTCAGGAGGCGTGTCTCAGCTCTCCCTATCACAGCTCAAGGGGCGTGTCTCAGCTCTCCCTATCACAGCTCAAGGGGCGTGTCTCAGCTCTGCCTTCACAGCTCAAGGGGCGTGTCTCAGCTCTCCCTATCACAGCTCAAGGGGCGTGTCTCAGCTCTCCCTATCACAGCTCAAGGGGCGTGTCTCAGCTCTGCCTATCACAGCTCAAGGGGCGTGTCTCAGCTCTCCCTATCACAGCTCAGGGGGCGTGTCTCAGCTCTCCCTATCACAGCTCAGGAGGCGTGTCTCAGCTCTCCCTATCACAGCTAAGGGGGCGTGTCTCAGCTCTCCCTATCACAGCTCAGGAGGCGTGTCTCAGCTCTCCCTATCACAGCTCAATGGGCGTGTCTCAGCTCTGCCTATCACAGCTCAAGGGGCGTGTCTCAGCTCTCCCTATCACAGCTCAAGGGGCGTGTCTCAGCTCTCCCTATCACAGCTCAAGGGGCGTGTCTCAGCTCTCCCTATCACAGCTCAACGGGCATGTCTCAGCTCTGCCTATCACAGCTCAAGGGGCGTGTCTCAGCCCTGCCTATCACATCCCAGGAGGCAGTTGAAGGATGAAACTGAGCATGTGCGGCCTCCTCAGTGAGCAGGTCAAAGAAATAAGAAAAAGAACAAACACCACGTGGTGCCAAACAGACACATTTTATTGAATAACTTAGTAGCTATGCAACATTTTTAATTACATCCAATTATAAAAGTATTCAGATCCAGGTGCTGGTTTGAAAACTATAGAAATTTTTCATGGGACAACCCCTTTAAGTATTAAACAGCTGAACTTGACAGACTTAGGTCTTTATTCAACCAACTTTGTAACTACATAAATGTCCTGTACTTACTGAGGTGCACACCAGGAAATAGAGGGAGCATGAATTAATGAGGTATAATTGGGAAACATCTGAGATATTAAAAGTTTTTCGGAGCAACAAAAAAATTTGTTCATCCTTGGGATAGTCCATCAGTTTTGGATGTGTAAAGGGCTTTCCTTGGGATAGTCCATCAATCTTGGATTAGTGGGGGTCTATCCTTCGGATACTTTATCTATGCTGGATTGGTGGAAGTCTTTCCTTAGGAAACTCAATAATGTTGGAATGGTGGAGGTCTATCCTTGGAAAATTCCATGAATGTCTGACTGGTGGAGGTCTATCCTTGGGATACTCCATCAATGTTGCATTGGTGGAGGTCTTTCCATGAGAAAGTCAATAATGTTTGACCGGTGTGGATCTATTGTTGGAATAGTTCATCTGTGTTGGATTGGTGGAGGTCTTTCCTTTGGGTTGTCCTTCAATGTTAGATTGGTGGAGGACTATCCTTGTGATTGTGTCAATTGATCCTTAGGACAGTCCATCAATGTGTGAATAGTGAACGTCCGACCCTTGGGAGCCTCTACAATCATCAATATGTAGGTGCCTGAATATCCAAGTACATCACTTGTATGTACAACTGTGCCCCACATTCTAGAAAAACTCTTCATGATCATATATTACAATATCCTCCGGATAGGTTATCAATATCAGATCAGTGGGGGGTCCAACACCCAGCAACCTCGCTGATCAGCTGTTGTCAGGAGTCACCCTAAACAAAACAGTGGAAGGAGCCAAAAACAAACCATCATCCACTGTGAAATGGCTGTGCCGTCGGCTGCCAAAGTTAGTGGATCGGTGGGGGTGCTAGATGTCCGATCCCCACCGATCTGATACTGATGACCATGGAAAACCCTCTTTAAGGGCTGCTGCTCTACAGAAGGATTCTAATTATTCTTAATGGGGACCATAGAGGACCCATCAACTCAGATGGAAAGCAAAACAGCACAGTTACGGTGCACAGTCTATCTGGTTCACCAATATAAATAACGAGATGTAAAGAGGTTGACTCACCACAAACCCCCTACCCTTTTAGTAAGCTGGACAGGAGTCCAACCTCTGTGCCCGCACCATAGAAAATCTATTTTCAAAGCTGAAGACCAGGACGAGCATGTGCCTCACTCCCAACTGACATGAACTGTGTCTGAAGGAAGAACTCCTGCAAAAATTTTTTATTCTCTGACCTGTTAGAAAGGTGCATGATGTAATCTGTAGTGAATGTAATCTTCTTATCAGAGACTGTAATTGTGAGCTATAACCTCTCTTCTAATTATAGCCGGGTCATGTGACCAACTCACTGACCTCCAACTGACCCAGGACAGGAAGCAAGTTACTGCTCTATTCATTCTTATGAGACTGAAAGTGAGGCTCCCATAGGAATGCATAGAGAAATAGACTTCCTGTCCACACATAAGATGCTGTGTTAGTCACATGACACAGATGAGAAGCATCAGGGAGATATAACTCACAAATGCAGTCACTGGTAAGAAAATGACATTGACTACAGATTACATCATGTACATTTCTAGCAGGACATGGAATTAATTTTTTTGCGGGAGTTCTTCTTTAAGTTTATTCAACTTGTTTTAGATGGTCCCATCCACAGTGATACATTGAACTTCCCATGACCATCCTGCGTGTGATCACCCAAGAAGGAACTTTACTGGTTTATAACAAACCTTAAAGAAGAACTCCCGGCAAAAATTTTATTCCATGTCCTGCTAGAAATGTACATGATATAATCTGTAGTGAATGTCATTTTCTTACCAGTGTCTGAATTTTTGACTTATATCATCCTGAAGTTTCTTATCTGTGTCATGTGACCAGCAATTAGACCCACCAACTCACACATATACTTATGTGTGGACAGGAAGTCTAATTCTCTATGTATTCCTATGAGACTGAAAGTGAGGGTCCATAGAAATGAATAGAGCAGTAACTGGCTTTCTGTCCTGGGTCAGTTGGAGGTCAGGGAGTTGGTCACATGACTCAGCTACAATAAGAGAGGGGATAACTCACAGAAACAGTCACTGTAAGAAAATGACAATCACTACAGATTATATCATGCACCTTTCTAACAGGTCAGAGAATAAAAATTTTTGCGGGAGTTCTTCTTTAACTACCATCAGCAGAAAATATTAAGCTGCTATAAACAAAAATACAGGAAACATGTTCCTCATTCCAAAAGTGGGGAACCAAAGCACATTTTTAATTCATTTCAATTGATAAATTGGCTAATGTTGTAACCCTTACCAGTGCCCGTATAGGTAGCTTTTTTTTATCATGTGTCTGAAACTGCATGGCAAAAATTTCACAATATAACGGAACAGGTGTTGCCCCATGGTGGCTGCTAAATGGATTTGGCTCGGCGCTACTCTTGAGGGTATTGTCAAGGTGACCTCTGTTTTTCCCCGTTATACACCCGTAGGGGATCTGGACTTTGCTGAAGTAACCACTAGGCTGCTACCTCATGGAGTAGACTCTGTTCAGAAACTGCTGACCCAAATGGGTGAGGAGACATTGGTGCGTGGCACCAAAGGGACAGGCAAGAGAGTAGTCAGTGTTCAAGCTGAGGTCAGGACAGGCAGAGTTCATACACTACGGAAGTTAGGCAATAGGTCAGGACAAGCAGCACAGGGTCAATCCACTAAACAAGCAGAGGTCAGGACAAGCAGCACATTACAATGTGTTTTTTTGGCGACTGGCAGGCACCCGTTATCCTAACAGCCGGGTCTGAAGCCGATAACAGTAGTTTTCGAGGAACACGTTGCTCTCTCTAGTTGCTTTACCTCACACGGCGCTTCCTTCCGCCGTCTGCTCACACGGGAACCGGCCCCAATATAGTTTTAATTGAGAAAATGCTGGTTGTTTATGAATATTAGTGCACTACTGAGACGTGATTGCCTCGCTCAGGGTCCTGTTTACTTCCTCTCTGGTTTTCCATTCTTTGATTCCATTTTAAAGCTCAGTGTATAAAGTGAGATTAGGGAGAAATGGAAACGGGTATATGAGTAATGTCGTAGAAACTGGCGTTGTGATCTGACGCACTTGAACTTCATTTACTTCTGTTATCCAGAGTTAAGAAGGCGGCCTTGGAAATTGATTTTCTCATAAACAGTACTTTAGCCGCTGTCACTATCAGTCCACTGCGAGGAGGAGACACGTTACTTAAAGGGAAAATCTCTGCTGGATTATAAGGTGATGTGAAATGTAAAAGGATAAAATGATGAACACTACAGATCATCTTCTTTACTTATAGTAACTTTGAATGTTTATATTACCTGATTTACCTTGTAGTGATCCTGAGATAAATCCTCTCCAGAGTTGCTATACTCCAGAGCTGCACTCACTATTCTGCTGGTGGAATCACTGTGTACATACATTACATTACTTATCCTGTACTGATCCTGAGTTACATCCTGTATTATACTCCAGAGCTGCACTCACTATTCTGCTGGTGGAGTCACTGTGTACATTACATTACTTATCCTGTACTGATCCTGAGTTACATCCTGTATTATACTCCAGAGCTGCACTCACTATTCTGCTGGTGGAGTCACTGTGTACATACATTACTTATCCTGTACAGATCCTGAGTTACATCCTGTATTATACTCCAGAGCTGCACTCACTATTCTGCTGGTGGAGTCACTGTGTACATACATTAACTTATCCTGTACAGATCCTGAGTTACATCCTGTATTATACTCCAGAGCTGCAATCACTATTCTGCTGGTGGAGTCACTGTGTACATACATTACTTATCCTGTACTGATCCTGAGTTACATCCTGTATTATACTCCAGAGCTGCACTCACTATTCTGCTGGTGCAGTCACTGTGTACATACATTACTTATCCTGTACTGATCCTGTGTTATATCCTGTATTATACTCCAGAGCTGCATTCACTATTCTGCTGGTGCAGTCACTGTGTACATACATTACTTATCCTGTACTGATCCTGAGTTACATCCTGTATTATACTCCAGAGCTGCACTCACTATTCTGCTGGTGGGGTCACTGTGTAATTACATTACTTATCCTGTACTGATCCTGTGTTATATGCTGTATTATACTCCAGAGCTGCGCTCACTATTCTGCTGGTGCAGTCACTGTGTACATACATTACTTATTCTGTACTGATCCTGAGTTACATCTTGTATTATACTCCAGAGCTGCACTCACTATTCTGCTGGTGCAGTCACTGTGTACATACATTACTTATCCTGTACTGATCCTGTGTTATATGCTGTATTATACTCCAGAGCTGCGCTCACTATTCTGCTGGTGAAGTGTGTTTGTGGTAAAAGTTCACAAACTATTGTTCTGCCTCTTGCCTCTTCACAGGGGGCGGTAAGAGTCGTGTCTTACGGACTGGTTTACTTGGCGTCTTCTCACTTTAAACACCCTCTTCTCGCTCATTTCACGTTGTTTAGAGATCTCATCTTGTCACACTGAGGGATTAGTCTGAACCGCTCCGTCCTAACATTGTGATGTGGGCACAGAGAGAGCCCGGGGCAGCCAGCTTCCAAAGTAAACAGCTCTGCAAAGGGCACCGAGCACCGTCTCGAGAAGAAGACTCCAGCATCTCTGCCGCCTATCCTCAAGAATCTGAAAGTCTGCAGCCTGCAGGTCGCCAGCTGCATAAGACCATTCCCTATACAAGTCACTGCAGGATGCGTTTACTTCTTGGCCTGCACTCCCTGTTAAGACGGCCATACACAATCAATAGCTGCTGACCAAACACTTGGCCGACAGCTATCTCCTTCATACACATCAGTTACAGTTTGGTTGAAGGTGTATGTATATTCCACGGGGAGAGGGAAGAAAGACGCTGCCAGACTACCTCTTCCGATCCTTTTTGCTATTCTGGGGTCGTGGCAACTTTCCAGCTGAGCTGCGACCTCCTTCATTTCTATGGCTGCACTGCAACACAGAGTTTCTTGGTCGCACGAATACTGTCCGGTCAATATCACTGTGTAGCCCCCGCATAATTGGGCCTTAAAGGGGTTAGGGCTTGTCCGAGTTATTATTTTGTCCTTTGTATGTTTCTAACTAATCAAATACAAAAGCTTTTCCATACACTTTCTGCTTCTAAACTTGCTGGTTACTCAAATTTCTTTCAGGGTCACATGACCTGTGATGTCAGCTTTTCTGCCTGCTAATCTGGTATTCGTGCACCAGCAGAAAAGTCTGTACACGAGAAGTCACTGTGCTGACCACGCCTCCTGCTCTGCAGTCACTGTGCTGGCCACGCCCCCTGCACTAGCTGAGTAGACGGACCTTGCTCTCTGCTCTCTCCCTGGATTCTTTCAGATAAAACATTAACCCCTTCAGCCAGAACACACACAGGGCTCAAGACTTTACAACAGTAGCTTCAGGCAGTGAAGACACACAGGATCTGCCCTCCTCATCCTGTAGACACAGAGCTGACACTGGAGAAGATCTGCAGAGTATTGCACAAGAAAGGTAGGAGAAAGTTCCTGTGTGCATCAACAGTGTCATTGTACAGCTGGGACTTGTAGTCCTACACAAACAACATGCTGCTGAGTATCCCAGCAGGCAGACATGTCACTCAGGGCAGCTCTTGTATTCACTCTCTTTGCAGAGCAGGAATGAGGAGGGGCAGAGATTGTTATTACTGTAAGTAAACAAAGACCAGAAGAGAACCAGGGAAATGTGGAAATATAGATTTTTTTTGGCCTAAAACTTGATTAACTTAGTTATACATTGCTGCCCATCAGATTTACAGTGCTATATATATTTTTTCATAACTCTGACAACCCCTTTAAAGAGCATCTGTCAGCATGATCAACCCTATTAAACCAGACATATTGCCAGGTAGGGCTGTTTGTGGTGATTAAAACCATATCTTAGTTATGTTTGTAGCTTGCAGCGTTCCTAAGATATCAGAATTTTTATTATTATGCAAATTAGCTCTTTCAAGCACAAAGGGGCAGGCAGAAAGCTTGGAGCACCACTGCTGTAACACCCATCTCTTAAGTGCACTCCCCCCTCTCCTGTGATTGACAGGACCAGATATCTTTTCCTCATCAGCCCCTCAGTAAAAAACTACAATAAAATAAAATAAAAAAAAATGCAGCCATATAACCAGAAAACACTGGCTCATGTGGGTGATAGAGTGGTCACATTAAAATGTAATATGCAGTCATTGGTGGTCCAGCGGTGTGGGACCACTAATAATGCCTGTGCTGTGAAAAATCATGCAGGTTCTAGGAGAGGAGACCGGGAGACCAGACTGCAGTCCTAGGAGAAATCATGCAGGTTCTGAGGGAGGAGACCGGGAGACCAGACTGCAGTCCTAGGAGAAATCATGCAGGTTCTGAGAGAGGAGACCGGGAGACCAGACTGCAGTCCTAGGAGAAATCATGCAGGTTCTGAGAGGAGACCGGGAGACCAGACTGCAGTCCTAGGAGAAATCATACAGGTTCTGAGAGAGGAGACCGGGAGACCAGATTGCAGTCCTAGGAGAAATCATGCAGGTTCTGAGAGAGGAGACCGGGAGACCAGACTACAGTCCTAGGAGAAATCATGCAGGTTCTGAGAGAGGAGACCGGGAGACCAGACTGCAGTCCTAGGAGAAATCATACAGGTTCTGAGAGAGGAGACCGGGAGACCAGACTGCAGTCCTATAAGAAATCATGCAGGTTCTGAGGGAGGAGACCGGGAGACCAGACTGCAGTCCTATAAGAAATCATGCAGGTTCTAGGAGAGGAGACCGAGAGACCAGACTGCAGTCCTATAAGAAATCATGCAGGTTCTAGGAGAGGAGACCGGGAGACCAGACTGCAGTCCTAGGAGAAATCATGCAGGTTCTGAGAGAGGAGACCGGGAGATCAGACTGTAGTCCTATAAGAAATCATGCAGGTTCTAGGAGAGGAGACTGGGAGACCAGACTGTAGTCCTATAAGAAATCATGCAGGTTCTAGGAGAGGAGACTGGGAGACCAGACTGTAGTCCTAGGAAAAATCATGCAGGTTCTAGGAGAGGAGACCGGGAGACCAGACTGCAGTCCTAGGAGAAATCATGCAGGTTCTGGGAGAGGAGACCGGGAGACCAGACTGCAGTCCTAGGAGAAATCATGCAGGTTCTGAGGGAGGAGACCGGGAGACCAGACTGCAGTCCTAGGAGAAATTATGCAGGATCTGGGAGAGGAGACCGGGAGACCAGACTGCAGTCCTAGGAGAAATCATGCAGGTTCTAGGAGAGGAGACCGGGAGACCAGACTGCAGTCCTATAAGAAATCATGCAGGTTCTAGGAGAGGAGACCGGGAGACCAGACTGCAGTCCTAGGAGAAATCCTGCAGGTTCTGAGAGAGGAGACCAGGAGACCAGACTGCAGTCCTAGGAGAAATCCTGCAGGTTCTGAGAGAGGAGACCGGGAGATCAGACTGCAGTCCTAGGAGAAATCATGCAGGGTTCTAGGAGAGGAGACTGGGAGACCAGACTGTAGTCCTAGGAGAAAATCATGCAGGTTCTAGGAGAGGAGACTGGAGACCAGACTGTAGTCATAGGAGAAATCATGCAGGTTCTGGGAGAGGAGACCGGGAGACCAGACTGCAGTCCTAGGAAAAAATCATGCAGGTTCTAGGAGAGGAGACAGGGAGACCAGACTGCAGTACTAGGAGAAATCATGCAGGATCTGGGAGAGGAGACCGGGAGACCAGACTGCAGACCTATAAGAAATCATGCAGGTTCTAGGAGAGGAGACGGGAGACCAGACTGCAGTCCTAGGAGAAAATCATACAGGTTCTGGGAGAGGAGACCGGGAGACCAGACTGCAGTCCTAGGAGAAATCATGCAGGTTCTGGAGAGGAGACCGGGAGACCAGACTGCAGTCCTATAAGAAATCATGCAGGTTCTGAGAGAGGAGACCGGAAGACCAGACTGCAGACCTAGGAGACACGATACAGGTTCTGGAAGAGGAGACCAGGAGACCAGACTGCAGTCCTAGGAGAAATCATGCAGGTTCTGAGAGAGGAGACCGGGAGACCAGACTGCAGTCCTAGGAGAAATCATGCAGGTTCTAGGAGAGGAGACCAGACTGCAGTCCTAGGAGAAATCATGCAGGTTCTGAGAGAGGAGACCGGGAGACCAGACTTACAGTCCGAGGAGAAATCATGCAGGTTCTAGGAGAGGAGACCGGGAGACCAGACTGCAGTCCTAGGAGAAATCCTGCAGGTTCTGAGAGAGGAGACCGGGAGACCAGACTGCAGTCCTAGGAGAAATCATGCAGGTTCTGAGAGAGGAGACCGGGAGACCAGACTGCAGTCCTAGGAGAAATCATGCAGGTTCTGAGAGAGGAGACCAGACTGCAGTCCTATAAGAAATCATGCAGGTTCTAGGAGAGGAGACCGGAGACCAGACTGCAGTCCTAGGAGAAATCATGCAGGTTCTGGAGAGGAGACCGGGAGACCAGACTGCAGTCCTAGGAGAAATCATGCAGGTTCTGAGGGAGGAGACCGGGGAGACCAGACTGCAGTCCTAGGAGAAATTATGCAGGATCTGGGAGAGGAGACCGGGAGGACCAGACTGCAGTCCTAGGAGAAATCCTGCAGGTTCTGAGAGAGGAGACCGGGAGACCAGACTGCAGTCCTAGGAGAAATCATGCAGGTTCTAGGAGAGGAGACTGGGAGACCAGACTGTAGTCCTAGGAGAAATCATGCAGGTTCTAGGAGAGGAGACTGGGAGACCAGACTGTAGTCCTAGGAGAAATCATGCAGGTTCTGGGAGAGGAGACCGGGAGACCAGACTGCAGTCCTAGGAAAAATCATGCAGGTTCTAGGAGAGGAGACAGGGAGACCAGACTGCAGTCCTAGGAGAAATCATGCAGGATCTGGGAGAGGAGACCAGACTGCAGACCTATAAGAAATCATGCAGGTTCTGAGAGAGGAGACCGGAAGACCAGACTGCAGTCCTAGGAGAAATCATGCAGGTTCTGAGAGAGGAGACCGGAAGACCAGACTGCAGTCCTATAAGAAATCATGCAGGTTCTGGGAGAGGAGACCGGGAGACCAGACTGCAGTCCTATAAGAAATCATGCAGGTTCTGAGAGAGGAGACCGGAAGACCAGACTGCAGACCTAGGAGACATGATACAGGTTCTGGAAGAGGAGACCAGGAGACCAGACTGCAGTCTAGGAGAAATCATGCAGGTTCTGAGAGAGGAGACCGGGGAGACCAGACTACAGTCCTATAAGAAATCATGCAGGTTCTAGGAGAGGAGACCGGGAGACCAGACTGCAGTCCTAGGAGAAAATCATGCAGGTTCTGAGAGAGGAGACCGGGAGAAACCAGACTACAGTCCTAGGAGAAATCATGCAGGTTCTGAGGGAGGAGACCGGGAGACCAGACTGCAGTCCTAGGAGAAATCATGCAGGTTCTGAAAGAGGAGACCGGGAGACCAGACTGCAGTCCTAGGAGAAATCATGCAGGTTCTGAGAGAGGAGACCGGGAGACCAGACTGCAGTCCTAGGAGAAATCATGCAGGTTCTAGGAGAGGAGACTGGGAGACCAGACTGTAGTCCTATAAGAAATCATGCAGGTTGTGGGAGAAGAGACCGGGAGACAAGACTGCAGTCCTAGGAGAAATCATGCAGGTTCTAGGAGAGGAGACTGGGAGACCAGACTGTAGTCCTATAAGAAATCATGCAGGTTCTAGGAGAGGAGACCGGGAGACCAGACTGCAGTCCTATAAGAAATCATGCAGGTTCTAGGAGAGGAGACCGGGAGACCAGACTGCAGTCCTATAAGAAATCATGCAGGTTCTAGGAGAGGAGACCGGGAGACCAGACTGCAGTCCTAGGAGAAATCATGCAGGTTCTAGGAGAGGAGACCGGGAGACCAGACTGCAGTCCTATGAGAAATCATGCAGGATCTGAGAGAGAAGACCGGGAGACCAGACTGCAGTCCTAGGAGAAATCCAAGTGTGCCGTCCACTTCCTGCTGATGAACCCACTGGTGTGATACAAGACACGAGCCCAGCTACAAGGAAGCCGCCATGTTTTTTCCAGTCTCGTACACCCCCTTTAAGCTTCTTTTGTAAACTAAGCTGAACTTTCCTCCCTGGCCCTGATGACTCCGTCCTTGGACGCAGCGGCTGCCCACAGTAATTAATGACTGGTAATATCTCACACAGACAGTCGTGGCCGGGTCGGGAAATTAAAGTCTAATGCAATCACAGCGGTCGTGCGCAGGAGAGCGAGAACTGCTCCAATCGAGCATGAAAACTAAAACAATTACCTTCAGCGAATTAAAGCAGCGGTTAATTTTAACGGAGCCGTAGATCAGACGTGTTTCTGGGGGTCGTGGGGAGATCAGGCAGATCATAGGTGATCGTTCACACAAGTCGTCATTATAGTAACAAAAACAATGCATCGGCTTACGCTGCAGCTTACTGACATACGTCGCCCTGAACCGTCACATGGTTGCGTCGGCGCTGCTCTCTGTTCAGCCTTTGCTTTTTGTTGTGTGTGGCCCCGGGCTGGTTTTAGGGGGTGACAAACTTGGCAGGACCCCCATTTTTTGGGGAGGGACCTAAGAGTGGAGCAGGAAAATAAAACAGAACCAATCCAAGTCCCATGTCCCCTGCAGAAAGGACAATAATCCCTTCACTGTCCTAGACCACCAGAGACTTTATCAATATCTCCATCGCTATTTGACACGATATGGCGGTATTATTTGGACATGAGTGGCAGTGTTATTTCCAGGTTTAGTGCACAGGGAGATAATCCTTGGATACTGTATGGAGGAATTATTAAAGCGCTGTATGGCGGTATTATTTAGATGTGGAGGATGTAAGGGAAAACTGTGAAGCCCCTCCATATTTCACATTGCAAAGCTAATAACGAATCGCCACCACATGTGGGCAATGAATGGTTAAGATGTAGCAGAGCCAAAGAGACAGCACGAAAATGAAATCATCTCAGTTTATTTTTTATGACCCCCGCTTGGGAGCGGCCAAAATCTTCGCCGAGGGACGATGAGCGACACAGAAAAACATGTTTCCCAACATGAGATGTGGTTCAAGCCATTCGCTCTATAGCTGCTGGCAAACTACTACACCCAGCATGCCCGCTGCCAGATGCGGACAGGGCACGCTGAGATATTCAGTCCCACATCACACACATAGATACATTTGTCGCCGTGATTGCCGATATCACTCCTGGGTTGAAATCTGTGTGCTGTTCCTCTGTTACTCCTTCAGAAAATTGAGGAATACTTTCCTAGCTGGGTCTCCCTCCATTATCTAAACTGTGCTGAGGGAGGATGGGGACCCTACTGACAAGGGGAATGGTAACATCCGATTGCCAAATAAATGTTCAGGAGGAATAACAGAGGGAAGGCACAAAGGTAAGATGTCCAACCAATCGTTACACTGTTCCTCTGTTGTTCCTGGATATTTAGGACTAAACTGGTAACTGGGTGCTGCCACCTGTGTAGGTGCTATAGTAAAGTACAGAGATATTGTAGTATGGGATCCAGGCATGATATCTTCATTCTGTATTTACTATATGTAATATCTATCTATCTCATATCTATCTATCTACAGTCATGGCCAAAAGTTTTGAGAATGACACAAATCTTCTATTTTCACATGATCTGCTGCCCTCTGGTTTTTATGTGTGTTTGTCAGATGTTTTTATCACATACAGAAATATAATTGCAATCATATTATGAGTAACAAAAGCTTATATTGACAGTTAGAATGAGTTAATGCAGCAAGTCAATATTTGCAGTGTTGACCCTTCTTCTTCAGGACCTCTGCAATTCTCCCTGGCATGCTCTCAATCAACTTCTGGACCAAATCCTGACTGATAGCAGTCCATTCTTGCACAATCAATGCTTGCATTTTGTCAGAATTTGTAGGTTTTTGTTTGTCCACCCGTCTCTTGATGATTGACCACAAGTTCTCAATGGGATTAAGATCTGGGGAGTTTCCAGGCCATGGACCCAAAATCTCTATGTTTTGTTGCCTGAGCCATTTAGTTATCACCTTTGCTTTATGGCAAGGTGCTCCATCATGCTGGAAAAGGCATTGTTGATCGCCAAACTGCTCTTGGACGGTTGGGAGAAGTTGCTCTCGGAGGACATTCTGGTACCATTCTTTATTCATGGCTGTGTTTTTAGGCAAGACTGTGAGAGAGCCGATTCCCTTGGCTGAGAAGCAACCCCACACATGAATGGTTTCAGGATGCTTTACAGTTGGCATGAGACAAGACTGGTGGTAGCGCTCACCTCGTCTTCTCCGAATAAGCTGTTTTCCCAAACAATCCCGAACCATCCAATCCAGATGTCCCAAACAATCGAAAAGGGGATTCATCAGAGAAAATGACTTTACCCCAGTCCTCAGCAGTCCACTCCCTGTACCTTTTGCAGAATATCAGTCTGTCCCTGATGTTTTTTCTGGAGAAAGTGGCTTCTTTGCTGCCCTCCTTGAGACCAGGCCTTGCTCCAAGAGTCTCCGCCTCACAGTGCGTGCAGATGCACTCACACCTGCCTGCTGCCATTCCTGAGCAAGCTCTGCACTGCTGGTAGCCCGATCCCGCAGCTGAAACACTTTTAAGAGACGGTCCTGGCGCTTGCTGGTCTTTCTTGGGCACCCTGGAGCCTTTTTGGCAACAATGGAACCTCTCTCCTTGAAGTTCTTGATGATGCGATAGATTGTTGACTGAGGTGCAATCTTTCTAGCTGCGATACTCTTCCCTGTTAGGCCATTTTTGTGCAGTGCAATGATGACTGCACGTGTTTCTTTACAGATAACCATGGTTAACAGAAGAGAAACAATGATGCCAAGCACCAGCCTCCTTTTAAAGTGTCCAGTGGTGTCATTCTTACTTAATCATGACAGATTGATCTCCAGCCCTGTCCTCATCAACACCCACACCTGTGTTAATGGAGCAATCACTGAAACGATGTTAGCTGGTCCTTTTAAGGCAGGGCTGCAATGATGTTGAAATGTGTTTTGGGGGATAAAGTTCATTTTATAGGCAAATATTGACTTTGCAAGTAATTGCTGTTAAGCTGATCACTCTTTATAACATTCTGGAGTATATGCAAATTGCCATTATAAAAACTGAAGCAGTAGACTTTGTAAAAATTAATATTTGTATCATTCTCAAAACTTTTGGCCATGACTGTATCTCATATCTATCTATCTATCATTATCCATCTCATATCTATTTCACTTTTAGAATCATTATAAAACACGTCCTCGTCGTCTATAACACCAACCCTGTTTCACCGTTATATTTGCTGTGAACGCGGCTGGATCCATTACGTAACCAATGGGATCGTCTGAGCTGTGAAGGGTTTGTTGACCGCAGGTGAATCTTCTTCTCAGAATTCACCTTATGGCGTATGGCTCCCCTGTGAAGCGTCACCTGCGGTTCTTCATCGTGTTGATGGAGACGCGTGACCGCGGATCCGGCAGAACGTTGGACACGACACATCATGTACAGCACGTCAGTAACCGGTGACCTCCCTTATCTCCTAAACTGGTGGAGAGAGGTCCAAGCGACACCTCCGGAGTGACCCATGTATCACATGACCCCATATCACTGGAGAAACCCGAGCTGAACTCAATATGGTGGATTTCAAAATGGCGGCTGAACACACAACGCGGCCTCCCAGCAATTATACCGTCACACTGAAAGTCACCAGATAAAAGAGGGTGTCCGGACCTCTGCCTCATGATGTATAAAGAAATTACTTTTATCCAGTTTTTGATAATCCAGAATCCGATAATCTGGCGCCTCTTTGGTTCCACTATGGCCGGACTTATAGAAAGTCCTGTGAGCGGTAATACGCGGCGACCTCTCCACGTACAATGTAAATAGCGCTATTCAAATACACGTCAATGACTACTACTCATATCATATCACTAGGAGTCTGAGCAGGACAACTCCCATCTATGAAACAGCTGGAAGATTCCAGAGCGCCGACCTCCCGCTACATACGACCTGCGCCATAAATCCTACAATCTAAGGTATGGGGCCATAAAACCTGTGATAAACAGGGAGCGGCGCTAAGAAAATGATTATGGAGCGTAACGCTGTCCATACCGACGAGCGGCAGTATATAATATTACTCAGGTGCCTGACAACTGCTGATAATTCCCCGATGTAGTCAGAGGCCTCACAGATACCGGAAATGACAAATGTGCAGCTGACCGTCCATCGCTCCGACACATCAGAACTGAGACAACCGCGCCATTCATATTTATTAGAAATCTCCTATCACTTGGTGTTTGCAGCTCCTGTGCAGAGCTGTGTGTTTCCAAGGTAACAGACTACAAATAAACCCCTCGTAGTCACAGCCTGCGGTCACACTCCGTTCTCTATTACTTACTAATACACATTTACTAGAAATTATGTTCCCAAAATGGAGGGGTGAAATAGAAGGAAACATAATATGGGAGGATCTGACTACATGAGGAATGAACTGTTGTCTGTTACCATGGAGACCCATCCACTTGTATGAGAGCTTTAAACGGAAATTGATGAGTTTATCAAGATTATTATCTTAGCAATAGATGTGTCTCACTTTCTCACCATTTTCAAGATCTCTGCTTGTTGTTAGTGCATGAGAAGACTCTTGTTTCCATTCAGAGGCAGTAAACCTGTCCATAGCTGGACTCCAGACTGATACATTGTAACAAACTAGTACAGTTCTATCCAGTCTAGACAATGCTCTGTGAGCTAAACAGAGTGGACTCCAGACTGATACATTGTAACAAACTAGTACAGTTGTATCCAGTCTAGACAATGCTCTGTGAGCCAAAAACATCAGCAGTGGCTACACAAATCTCTCTGCTAGTTTGTTACAATGTATCAGTCTGGAGTCCGGCTGTTTAGCTCACAGAGCATTGTCTAGACTGGATACAACTGTGCTAGTTTGTTACAATGTATCAGTCTGGAGTCCGGGCTGTTTAGCTCACAGAGCATTGTCTACAATGGATACAACTGTGCTAGTTTGTTACAATGTATCAGTCTGGAGTCCGGGCTGTTTAGCTCACAGAGCATTGTCTAGACTGGATACAACTGTACTAGTTTGTTACAATGTATCAGTCTGGAGTCCGGGCTGTTTTAGCTCACAGAGCATTTGTCTAGACTGGATACAACTGTGCTAGTTTGTTACAATGTATCAGTCTGGAGTCCGGGCTGTTTAGCTCACAGAGCATTGTCTAGACTGGATACAACTGTACTAGTTTGTTACAATGTATCAGTCTGGAGTCCGGGGCTGTTAGCTCACAGAGCATTGTCTAGACTGGATACAACTGTACTAGTTGTTACAATGTATCAGTCTGGAGTCCGGGCTGTTTAGCTCACAGATCATTGTCTAGGACTGGATACAACTGTACTAGTTTGTTACAATGTATCAGTCTGGAGTCCGGGCTGTTTAGCTCACAGAGCATTGTCTAGAACTGGATACAACTGTACTAGTTTGTTACAATGTATCAGTCTGGGAGTCCGGGCTGTTTAGCTCACAGAGCATTGTCTAGACTGGAAGTCCAAAAGAATAAAAATAAAGAAAGTCCAGTCTCCTGAAAGGGTCAATCACCACACACTGGAAGGTAAAGCAGCCAATACAGGGCACAACGTTACCACCAGTACAGCCCAGTAGGGGGAGTCACCCAGCTTTCCCAGACTCCTAATACACTACAGGAGGGAATACTGGATTGTGTGATAGTTTACCTTGTTTGTCCTTTCACCGTGATTCACACAGATAAGGCAGAGTGACCTCACAGGCGACAATACTCAGCTTTGCTTATATCTGATGTGATTTGCTGTTGGAGCGTCCTGATAATAAGGAGAAGTCCACTAATACACTCCAGAGCAGCGCTCACACATCCCGAGTCCATTTTGTTCCTTTGAGTATTCTGTAATTTTACCAATTATCACCCTGGGCCGTGACGTGGAGGATGTGTGGAAAAACTGCAAAGCGCCTCATTTACAGGACGCGCAGACTGACATCTCACGTTGGCAAAGCTAATTACTCTGCCCGCATCGGTGCCATATCTGGGCAATGAATCATCGCAAGTGGCACGATGTAGCAGAGCCAAAGACCTAAGTTATTTTTGACTGACCCCGGTCGTGAGCAGCCAAAATCTGCGCCGAGGGACGAGGAGCGACACAGAAAAACGTTTCCCAACACGTGATGCTGTCCAAGCCCTCCCCGGCTACTGCAGAAACTACAACTCCCAGCCTGCCAACTGCTAGAGGCCGAGAGGGTATGCTGGGATTTGTAGGTCTCACCTAGATCCATTTTTTGTTGCTCCTTTCTCTCCTTGGTTGTAATATATGTGCCGTCCTCTGTTACTCCTCCGGGAAACTTCTGAATCAATTCCACAGCCATTCCCCATGTTGAGGAGGCGTGTCCCTCCACAGTCTGACACTACCCAATTAGTGCTGAGGGTGTCAGAATGTGGGACAGACATACCCTACTGACCACTACATATCAGGAGAGATCGGTGTGGGTCTGAACACTGAGACCCCCACGTTTCTCCGGTCGCCAGAGGGTGCAATGGAAGATGGGCCCATAGACTTCTATGGAGCCGTTTCAAGCAGTGAGGAGAGAGGGGGCAATACGCGGCGGGAGGACACATCAAATATTTTTTGGAAAGTTGCTGACCCGTGAAAGAAGATCTCCGCCCAATCGTTGTGCCGTTCCTCTGCTGCTCCTCCTGGATATTTAGGACTAAACTGACAACTAGGTGCAGCTCAGCACCATTGACTTGAATGGGGCTGAGCTGTAACCATTCCATGTAACCGATGTACGGTGACGTCACATGGTCTATGAAGAGGCCGCAGCGCTAACGGAGCCTCAGCCTCTCTCAGCTGATCGGTGGGGGTGCCAAGAGTTGGACCCCCGCCGATCAATATTAATTACCTTAATCCCTTTAATTCCCCTTTAGCACATACAGTGGGGGGAAAAAGTATTTAGTCAGCCACCAATTGTACAAGTTCTTCCACTTATAAAGATGAGGTCGGCCTGTAATTGACATCATAGTTCGACCTCAACTATGAGAGACAAAATGAGAAAACAAATCCAGAAAATCACATTGTCTGATTTTTAAAGAATTTATTTGCAAATTATGGTGGAAAATAAGTATTTGGTCACCTACAAACAAGCAAGATTTCTGTCTCTCACAGACCTGTAACTTCTTCTGTAAGAGGCTCCTCTGTCCTCCACTCATCACCTGTAGTAATGGCTCCTGTTTGTTATCAGTATAAAAGACACCTGTCCACAACCTCAAACAGTCACACTCCAAACTCCACTATGGTGAAGACCAAAGAGCTGTCGAAGGACACCAGAAACAACATTGTAGACCTGCACCAGGCTGGGAAGACTGAATCTGCATTAGGCAAGTAGCTTGGTGTGAAGAAATCAACTGTGGGAGCAATAATTAGAAAATGGAAGACATACAAGATCACTGATAATCTTCCTCCATCAGGGGCTCCACGCAACATCTCACCCCGTGGGGTCAACATGATCACAAGAACTGTGAGCAAAAATCCCAGAACCACACGGGGGACCTAGTGAATGACCTGCAGAAAGCTGGGACCAACATAACAAAGGCTACCGTCAGTAACACACTACACCGCCAGGGACTCAGATCCTGCAGTGCCAGACGTGTCCCCCTGCTTAAGCCAGTACATATCCGAGCCCGTCTGAAGTTTACTAGAGAGCATCTGGATGTTCCAGAAGAGTATTGGGAGAATGTCATATGGTCAGATGAAACCAAAGTAGAACTGTTTGGTAGAAACACAACTCGTTGGGTTTGGAGGAGAGTGAATGCTGAGCTGCATCCAAAGAACACCATACCTACTGTGAAGCATGGGGGTGGCAACATCATGCTTTGGGGCTGTTTCTCTGCAAAGGGACCAGGACGACTGATCTGTGTACATGAAAGAATGAATGGGGCCATGTATCGTGAGATTCTGAGTGCAAACCTCCTTCCATCAGCAAGGGCATTGAAGATGAAACGTGGCTGAGTC